>DWNE01007481.1:0-12217 GCA_018249875.1 Cecropterus toxeus | reverse complement strand
CAATGGTGTGCTTAATGGTTAAAGCTACACAGAAATCATTACATTTCTTTTAAACTCGAGTGAAACCGAGGGCTCAGCTAGTTACAGATAAAAATGTATTAGTAGTATATACGATTACTTCATCAATGTTTCCGAGGAATGTCATAGAGTACCTACGTAACTAAAACAGAGTTACCTACCGATTCGCAGTGTTTCTCAATGTGGATAATAGTGCTTCAAATGGGCGTTGGAGACACAAAGCTCATAAAAATCCCAAAAATCTATTTTCTTTAAACATTGAATTATTATTATTTCCGTTGAATAATGTCAGAGACAGCTACTGTTACCTTTGGAGTTTTGATAAACTTCGAAGGAAATTCGAAATTACTTGAGGCTTTGGAAAGTAGCGATACACGAAATAAATTTAAAAACTTTTGGCGAACCCGCATTAGGCCAGAGCGGTGGACCATGACCTAAACGTCTCTTACTGTGACAGAACATCTGTGCCTAATAGTGGGAAAGTATGTTAATATAAACAAACAGGTAGCAAACGAGGTGGACTGCACCTTAGTGGCCACCAACGCCCATGATTTTCAGTAACCTCATCACAAACAACTAATCTGGAATGCCCCAGGTAAGTACGGTCTACTTACTATGTCCTTTAAATCAAAACAGCAGCGCTGAACACTATTACAACGCAGAAATAAGTGTGGTGGTGATGCCTCCGGAGACCACAAGATGGTCTACCATCTAGTTAACTAGCAATTCGACAAGTCTGTCAGTTACCTAACACACATAACAAACCACTAGAACAGGGGCGTAGCTACCGCCTTATCTGCCGTATACGCCAATATCAATTTAAGGGGGCCCTTGGGCCACGGAGGCGCATACAATCTTTCCAAATTTTGACAGATTAATTATGATGAATAAATATTTCTTTTAATTTTATGCAAACTTTATTTTTTCTTTTGTGAGAAATCTTTATCGTTCCTAGGGCCCCCACACATTTTTTTATTCAGGGCCCCGGCAAGGCACGCTACGCCACTGCACTAGAATGAATCCAGTCTTACTCATCTGCGCCACAGCAATTCCAAGCCAAAGGGAAAACATAATTAAGACCTAAAATGAATAATGATCGACTTCCACTGTCTAACGCATTTCCCGTTGGTTCAAGAAAGCCACTTTGAATACGGATCGTTTTGTTCCATCCACCAAGGCAGAGTTTGCATTGAAGTATATTTTTAGCCGCGCTAAAATTAGACACGCCCACTTATCCGACGGCATCGGGCTGGACTGACCAGCTATTTTCATATTGCCTTAAGTGGTCTGAATATAAATGAATCTCGTGCGCTCTTGTAAACGTCGTAAGCTCGATTAAAGTAAGTACGTGTCACAGTGACAGGATTCGTAGTTTAATACTAACTTGACCGTCAAAGTGATCGAAAATAGACCGTAATTAAACCAACCAGGTGGTAGAACCAGTTTTTACCAGTTGTTGGAGCCAGTGTAGTTCGACTGGGTAGGTATGACCGCCACAGCTATTTCTAGCGTGAAGCAGTTCTTGCGTTTCGGTAAAAGGGAGGTTTCCGGCTAACTTATTGAAATTCAAATTTAAATTATTTATTGCAAGAACAAGGGTGTTAGATTAATTACGAGAACATGATGCTTATATATGAGGCGATCATATTAGTCCTCGTGATTACCATTGCATCTGTGATCCACTATGTGGTTGCCGGCACACTTTTATATGAGGCGACCATCATCGTCCTCGGGAGTAGCAACGCATCTGTGATTGACTTCAGATAGAACCCATGTTCTATTTGAAGTTGCTTACAGGTGTCCATGGGCGGCAGTGACCACTTACCATCAGGTGGACTGCATGCTCGTTTGCTACTTCAATCAGATAAAAAAATACTTCAGATGGAACATCTGTTCTACATGAAGTTGCTTACAAATATCCACGGGTGTAGTAACCATTACATTTCAAAGTGATGAAATTAATAGTTCCTTTTTTATGTTATCAACATAAATAAAATGCAGTTTTGACCTAGTACTAGACAAAGCTTTTATATGTATTTTTCAACTGTGCATTAATTTACGTATTTAAAAAATCAACCAAGTGCGAGTCGGACTTATCGATCCCCGGCCAGGCAGACATTTGAATAATGAATTTAGATGTCCTTTCTGGGTCTGGGCGTTCTTGTATTTGTCTTTATGTGTGTCCCATGGCATCCACGACACAGGAGAAAATCCTAGTGTGTAGGCTACGAGTGTACATTTCGTTTCTATCTTTCTTTGTTTCTGATAGCGTTTCTTTCTTTCTTTCTATTTCAATGCGCAAGGAGTACTCACGTTATACGGTTTTCGAATTCTTTGTGCCAATAATTCGAACAAGATACATGGATCGTGGTCAAAGTAAAACTCAATTTTCGTACATCGTGAGTATCAGTTACATATTAAGCAGGGATGTTAACGTTCCATGTCCTTAACCGAAACTATCGGATATTCGAAAGAAAACATCCGTCACACCGTATCCGATATAAAAGTTTCGGTTAATTTCGGATATGTTTAGAGACATGTTTTTTAGTAATAGTAAAAAAAAACTTAAAATGTAGTTAGGTAATGTAAAAAACTCGGTAACTATAATAACGACTGATATTACTGATTGTAATAGCAAATTATGACATAGAAATAGAACTAAAATATTATACCTACTTGTATTTTATTTAAAACTCCTAAAAAATATAATATCCGTAACCGAATCTATCCGAAACTAACGGATAATCCGAATTCTGAAATATGTAATTACATAATCGAAACCGTATCCGAAACCGGTATTCCTATATCCGTATTCAGATCCGAAATTTCAAATCCACATCCCTGATATTAAGCCAAGGTGTCAAGTTTCATTTGTTCTTATTTATGTCAGAACAGCTTCATCCTCATTCAGAACACGTGCCCAAGACTGCATCTAAACTGTGAAATCCGGTGCGCGTCACACCTTGCACCCCACCACTCTGACCATAAATCACGGGAATCACTTATATTTCATACGTCTCTATCTATATTTGGTGTTGTTAGCGATTGTATTGAATCACACCTATATCCAACCGCAATAAACTACACCTCCATGAAGTTTAAAGTGTGGTTCCACGGTTTTCAGGGCTTTTGACGACCGCATGGCGAGCGGTCACCATACCGGTCTGACACGCAGTGGGTCCCGGGTTCGATGCCCGGCTAGACAGAAATTTCAATGATGAGTTTAGATTTCTGTTCTAAGTCTGGGTGCTTGTGTATTCGTCTTTGTGTGTCCGTGACACCCATGACACAGGAGAAAATCCTGCTGTGGGGCTATGAATGTATAAACCTTTTCTGTTTATGTTTTAAGCATCGTAATGCATCGCAGCATAATTCATTTATTAATTTGAAAATTAGTATAAGTAAATAGTTCATAACACAATATGTTTATAAAAACTATTTATATTAAATAATAATATTTCAAATTAAAAAGTTATATCCATTTTACTGTCCCTAGAATGAGTTCCCAGAATGCTGGCAACATTACCTCGTTGAACAGCTAGGCTAATTCATTTGTCAGTAATAAGCTAGTTATTGGTTGGATTGGACTCTATAAAACGTTTGGGCAGATGCTTGGAGAATAATCTACCCATGGTGCTCGAACTTAGGTATTTCTGCTGCAAGGCGTGCTATAGAATTTTAATTGTTAATTCAAGATATTATGCACTAAATAGCGTTAGTCTATTGCTGATTGATAAATAATTTATTAAAGTTCCTTTTGTAATTAGTTAGCTATTTTTTTCTTTACCTATGTGGATGTCAACGCAATATGCTCAAGAAATATCTTGGAAATTGTGTAATGAAAAATTCATTAGAAAAATATTCCTCGGCAGAATTACTTGCTTAAATGCAAAAATAAAAATAGTGATACATATGATCATATAAATAAATAACAACGCATTCTATGTTTATATCTCTACACTAAGATGCTCTTTATTTTGAATAGCCATACATAGTCAAAATTTATAAGATTTATCAGTCAGTTTATCAGTCACCCTCGGGATATCAGACGGGTAAGATGAGTAAAGCGCCAGGCGGGTCGTCTTTAAACATTTAACACCACTTTCATTATCACGTGTTTCAAAATCTAAAATTTGTTAAATAGGTTCGCAAAAGTATGTGAAAAATAGCGGTGGACTGTGCCTCAAAACTCATTCTGAGTGCAGAGCAGCGAGTATCGTGCCGTACAAAACAGTAGAATCATACATTTATATTTAAATCTATATGTATACTAATCTCTGCAAGTACTGGTCAGATTTAAACCAATCTTCTAGAATATGATACGCCTATTTACTAAGCTACTGATGGGCAGCCACAGCCACCAACGCATATGGACATTTACAGCATCATAAAAATCTTTTTCAATTTGTCTTGGAAGGTAGTTCTTTCCACATTCTCATCCCTTAATTGTCAGTGGGAAAAAAGGTAATGCAACTTGACCCACCCTTTACAAACAACGCTTCACGTGCCCTTACAGACCATGACTTAGGTAACGTACCGAAACCACGTGACCACTCTTATTTAAATAGACTCCCCCTCCCCTCTCTACTTTTACGTCAATCATAAATAATCAATCATTTTTTACCAACAGAAAAGTTGCGCGCCATATTTGAACATATCTTCAAAAAGTGTCAGACTTCCTTTAGGATTTTACTTAGGCGACGAAAACCTAAGCCCATCCCGCCTCCCTGTGACCAAGTCTGGAATTTTGAACACCCCCTCGCCTTCCTCAAATGGTTACGTGGTTTTCGTATGTTCCCTAAACCAGTATAATCCGGCGCGATTCACGGCCCCTCGCGCACCTTATCTGCTTCTCGTTACCGACCCTAAGACGCCCGAGGCTATAGGAAGCGCCCGAGCGTCGTTATCCAATTTACCGCTATTATGATTTATTGGTGCAGGCGCCTTTGACCTAGACCGCTTGCTGGCACCATGGTTTGAAGTCTCCCCTCCCCTTTGGTAATCGAGAAACAAAAATTTATAAACCGGACTGACTTTTTTGTTTTTATCCGACTGCATCAGGAGGGTAATGTTTTTCGAGCGAATGTATGTATGTTTGTATGTATGTCCATTTCTTTGGCACGCGTTACAGCTTAAAGCATTGTGACGTATGACATATCATTAGAATCATCTCAATTTACAGAGTAACATAGGCTATATAATTTTTTTCGCCGACTGCTACTTTTGGAATTTCCCTTTAACAAACATACACATAAATATACCCGCACCATGCCCAACTTTATATAATAGGCTTAAAAAAGCGTCTTAAAAACTTATATAAATTTTATGGATGTGAAGGAAATAAAAGAAAATCTCATTTGAAGTTTGAAGCCACGTCATTCAAGATTGTGTCACTAAGAATAACTTCTTTACATACGGATCAAACCGTACATAAAAGGTTACTGAACTTTTTGTATTTTGCTTCTGATGGTAAGTGGCTACTGCCGTTCATGGACATGTAAGCAACTTAATATAGAACAGGGGTTCTATCTGAAGTCAATCATAGATGCGTTGCTACTCCCGAGGACTGAGATGATCGCTTTACTTATAACTGAGCCGGTTATCACACCCTTCCAACGAAACGCAAGAACTGTTTCACGCTAAAAATGGCTATGGCGGTGGGACCACCCTGGTCGACTACGCTGGTTCTACCACTTGGCATGCGTAAAATGCTTGCGTTTCTTTGGCAGGGTGTCGTTGCCAGCCCACTTTCAAATGTCCATGGGCGGCAGTAACCACTTCCCTTCAGGTTGATTGCATGTTCGTTTGCTACTCCATTGTGATAAAAAGTTTCTTATTGGAAATTTCCAGACGCGACGAAGATCGCTGATGAAAATGCACCCTTACGGCAACGTCAACAATATAACCGATACAAGGGATTTAGAGAGAACGTTCACAAGTGAATACGTCAGACGAAAGGTCACCTAGCTATTTTGGAATATTCCAGTGAATTAACCTATACGTGAAATTTGTTCGTGCTGCGTAGTTTTGATATATGGCGTAAATATTTGATTCACGTTTTTTTTATAAAATCATAATTTAAAACAAGGACGAATTGCGTAAAAAGCCACACGTATGGTTAAGGCACTTTACATATAGTTTTTACGTAAGCCAATATCAATTCACAACTTATCTACTCTTTTCCCTATTTTTCAAAGCCTACAAATCCAAGTAACTGAAAGTTTTACTTGTATTCCTGAAGCCAGAGTTGTAAAATCTTTACACTTAGAGACATAGGCGTATATAAAAGGGTGGAGAGAAAAACACCGGACTTTAGTATAGTCAGATAAAGAAAATCGTTGTACAAATTTCGAGAGAATATCTATCAATCATTGAAATATTAAGAATATATTATTTTCTACATTTTCAAGCTTACTGTTCGTATCTTCCTTGGTGTGAGTATGACACTCTTAACACTAGGAATCCAGAGTAGACCATTAGTATCCCAATGCTGGGTACAAGTCTCCTCACACAGTAAAATTAGTCCTGTCCAGCTATCGGCAACCTGCGCCCCCGTCATCTCCTTATGGCTTGCGGGTCTTTCTAAGACTTATATTTGTAGTTAGTGGACTCTCTTAGAACAGTTTTGTTCCCAGCATCGTATTTTCGTCGTTAAATTTTCTTGTCGTCTCTCTTCGCCATCAAATTTTTATCTCTACTTCCGAATGCCCGCCATTACCACAGATGGCTAAATATGTGGCGTGCGTTAACAAATAGTTGCCGACTGCTATCCCAGGTCATTTGCTGCTAGTAGACTTCAACATGCATTCGTAGTGATAGACCTTATACCCGTTCCAAAACATTTTTGAAATAAAAACCTCTATATCCGCGGTAAACACTTTTTGGATGAACAAAAATCATGGAACTCGCATCATCTTCACTGAATGCTTTCCATAAGCTATACGTATAATGTGTATATAATATGTACATACAAAGATATACCGAGGGTTATTTTTTTTTGTTTTTGATGAGATTTTTTTTGATGATTTTTTTAAAAGTTTGAATTCTATTAGGAGTATTCGTAACTGCCTTTGAGTTTTTTTTAATAAACCTTTGCTGTGTACAAATGTCCATGTTACACAGCTAGTAGCTAGTATATTTACATACACTCATAATTAACTTCCTGCTCTATATACCACATAATACACAAACAACAATACTACATTATATCATGACACAGATTTGAATATGAAAGTGTTTCGAGAACTGTAGTTCAATTCAATGTTGAAACAAGGCAGGTATCTGGTTTATCTGAATAAAGTTTATCTCATTAGCTCATTGTTTGTTCTGTTTATCGAGGATATTGTATTGCTACTGTACCGGCATTGGTTGACCAACATAGCCAGTGTTTTTCAAAGTCAGTGTATCTAGGCTGTAAATACCAGATTAAAACGGCTTTCTACACTCACAGCACCACAGTAAGATTTTCTCCTGTATCATGGGTACCATGGACATACAAAGACGAATACAGAAACACTCAGAACTAGTACAGAATCTAAATACATCATTCAGATGTCTATCTGGCCAGGGATTGAACCTGAAACCCACTGTGTGTCAGACTGGTGTGGTGGTCACTCTGTCACATGGGTCGTAAAAGCTATGATCAGAAAAACCTATTTAAAATTAAATTACTGTATTACTACATTGTACGTATAAATATATGTTTTATAGCGCATGTGTGTAACATTAAAAAAAATTCAATAAGTTCTCATTATTATCATCATAGTATCTTTTCATAGATAGTATTAAAAATTCAATTCAATGAAAGACAAGATTAAATGAGAACTGCCAAAAACGCAAAGAATGGTGAACTGGCCTGAAGAATGCACTAGATGAGGCTTTCAACGAGGGACTACGCAACAACAGCAAATGAATAGAAAATTTGAAATTCTTACTGTATGTACTTGTATATATTGGAAGGTAGTGATTTATTCGTCATGGTGGTAGTTTAACCTCGGAGGCACCCTTTTTCTGCTTTATAACAGCAGGGCTAAGCCATGCTGTTCTCTGGTTTAAAAGGTGTGTTAAGGCAGGCATACTTAAACAAAGTACCAAGTTAGTACTTAGAGTAATACATCTATTTTTTTTTGGTGGTCAAATTAGATATTGTTGGGTTTGTTTTGATTTTTTTTTCTTTTGTTGTACAATAATTTTGTTCGGAGTAACAGCTCTTTAAAAATTTAGATTTTTTTAATAACCCTTAATTTTTGTCACTAGTTTATTTGATTACCCATAATAAGGCAGATCATAGTGAAAAAAAATGAATGTATAATTTGATTTCTTTTCCAAATTATAATCTTATCTTGAATTGATTATACATACTCATATTTGACGCTCTGTCATGCAATAACGACTAATCATATTTGGATTAAACTGGGCACATAGATAGTTTATTTAAAAACCTGGATTAACATAGAGGATACCTTTCACTGTTTGTAAAATAAACCAACGGCAGAACCATGGAAAAAACCTAGTTAAGCTTTTATAAGTTTTAAAATTAATTTATTTAGTTGTAATATTATTAATTGATATAGAAATATTTAATTAGAAGTTGAAATAAGCTATTAATGAATCATTTTTCATTAATAAATGTAATTTAGTCATTCACATTTTGTAATTATATATCTGATACTATACTGAATTTAATAAAGCTTGTTTACTTTGTAAAAAAATATAAGAAAAACATTCTTATATATTATTGTACGTAAATAGATAAAATGTACAATTAAACTTTTATTGTACATTCAATAAGTAAAACAATCATCATAGTTATACTCAACTATGGAAATATTTGTGTCAAGGTCTTCTAGACATTCATAATAAAACATGTTTATTACCTACAAAATTATTATTAAACCCGTGTTTAGTGATTAATAATAAAACATTACAATGATTTAATTAATTTTATGCCTAAACAATTGTACCCAGCATACAAAATAGAAAAACATAAAAAAGTAATTTAAGAATAAAAATAAGGAATGAATAATTTACCTTTTTGATTTTTTTTAACATATTTTTATTATTAATTATTAATTTAAATTCAACAGTTTATTTAATTCGTATATTGTTTGCTATGTTTAAAGTACAGAAATATGATAAAATAAAACAACATCTAGGTAGGTACTTATATAAGTAAGTCAGAAAATATATTTACAGATTAATTAAATATAATACCATTTTTTTTAATGAATAATCTTTTGGAAGAGAAATTACAATATTTAATTGTTCTGATTAATTCACTTCATATTTTTTTACTGTACTTCATGATATTCCACATCAAAAGTAATAAAAACTTTTCTATGGCGAATACTCGCGTTAAATGTGTTAAAAAAAATATCTCACCTGAAACCTAGTAGTAGACGGCTGATCTTTGAATCTCGAAGGTTTCTCCACGTCCCGAAAGCTACTTTTAGTGACCGGCGACTTCGTCAACACCACGTTCCCGTTGGTCACCACGTCCAGCAGTTTGTCTGTTTCTGAACTCTCTTTAACCTTAAACTGGAGACCGGATTCCACATCGATATCAATTTTAGGGATCTCTGTGGGATACTGGATGTTCCCGTTAGTCGCTGCCATGGATTTAGCCGAACTTATCTTCCTAAACCTCCCTATTATCACGTCTTCTTCATCGTTCACCGGCGCCAACTCCGCCACCTTACTCGAGTTCCCCTCGCCTTTAACGGGACTCATTTCTATGTCTTTCTGCTTCGAACTCATCTTGTAATGTTTTACAGCGGATTTAACACTTAAAAATATAACGTTCAATTTATAATAAACATGTTTACGACCGTTTTACATTACGATTCGCGGCGATGTAACCACACACGATTTTTACGATTTTCGCGCGCAGATTTATTGCTGATACAAGTTTATTAAATAAGGAACAATTAATCTGTATATAAATTGCAATTAAGTATCAAATATTTATAAAAGTCTCATAATAGTTTATGTTAGAAATATTGCAAAGCATGTCAAATTTTGATTTGTTTGGATTCAAACAACGCGGAATGTGAACGTAACACGCGCTCACACAATATACAAAATTACAAATAGAATAGAGCACAGCGAAAAGTGTAGACTGTAGACTAAAGAGCTCTGTTGTTTTACATACTGACTGTCAATGTCAAGTCCACGTTGACTATCGATCAAATATCGATTATTTATCGATTAATATAAAATCATTAATGCATATTGAGCAAAAAAATGTGGTTTCGTGTTAAAATAAGAAATTGTTCTTTTAAAGCGTTCTTTATTAGAATACTTCTAGTAGCTTTATTAAGAGGGGAGTCCAACAGTAGCGATTGTTAAAAAAAGGATAAGCTAGTCTCTGCTTTTTTTCTTACCCTCAATACGGATATTAGGATTAAAATTTGTCGCCAAAGAACAAATCCCATATTTTTTTATTTCTTTTTTTCAACTATGCGAAGCCATGGTTTCTGTTCATAACTAATTCCATTCGCCCCAATGAGCATTAATGTTGTTCAATTTTAGTAAAAAAAATCGATTTCTCCTTTATAACCTTACATCCCTTTACATAATTAATACGTTTAAATTTAACGATGGAGTGCGAAGTTCCATTAAATTTTAGTATTTATCAATATTTTATTAAATTGCGTCAATTAATTTTTAACAGTACTTACTTGTACAGTCCGGTCTTTATAATTATTAAAATTAGTAGTGTCAGTACCAGACTTGGTGTATTTTATTAGTATCACGATCACGTCCCTTAATATGAAACCGTATCAACAATAAAATATAAATTAAGGGTTTTAAAAAAATTGCATCATACAAGATTGTCAGATATCAATTCTAGATATTATTGATAGGATTCTACTATGCTATCTGATATGATCAAAAATGCAATGGTATCATTCGCATTTTGAATAATAATTTTTTTTATTTTTTTTATTTCTGATATGTAACTGTAATAAATATGCAATTGATATGGCTTATAAATAAAAATAATAAAATTAAAGTTCTTATAAATATACTTAATATTTCCTTTCCCATGCCAAGCAACATGCGAACATACATATTTTCTACATATAACTGATTGCATTTATAGCCACGTCTGGATCCATCATAAAGCCAATGTCAATTTTATATCACTGTCAATTTTAACATTTTTTGCGTTCATAAAATTTTATGATAGTGGGTGGAGTGGATACTGGCACTAATTAGTTTTACTTGCGTCCGAGATAATAGCTTAGATATATATGTTGTTATTTACGTTAATTACTAATACGTAGCCGGTTTAAACGTGTATATTTTATATATTAAAGCGCTTAATTTGCAATTTTATAAGAATTAAAATGGGATTTGATGAAGGCAGAATAGTTTTTGATAACGATAGTGGAATATACTTCGCTGGCCAATCGGTGTTTGGAAAATTAGTATTCGAACAAGAAAAGGAGAAAACTTTTCGAGGTAAGTGATTGCTTTGTAATATATGGCACTGCCGCCATCGTATTATTATATTCAGTTTAGTGTAAATAATATTAATGCGGCGTTAACACCGCCTCGCCTAAATGTTATTATCATCAACCCACTGTCTCACTACTCGTCTCTATTCCGGGAAAAGTATTTCATACCAGACTCCAATATATAAATGTAAATTGATAACATTTGGGAACATTACATCACATTACAATGTGATGTAATGTTCCCAAAAATTATTATTACTAAATCTCAAATACAAATACAAAAAAATATTTGTAGAATAAGAAATAATAATATATGTTAAAGTCAAGACTTTTCGCTTATAGTGCCATAAACAGCATACAAATATTATTTATGAATATTTTAAGTTGCAATTTATAATTATATTCCATTTATTAAATTACTAGCAGACCCGCGCCCACTTCGTTGGGCTAAAAAAAAATTGTACGTTTACACATATTGGGGATGCTTAAGTTCCTTAATAACATGACATCAATGCCAACTTTTAATATATCGTCTGGAGGTGAAGGGGGCTAAAAGGGGGCTTCCTGGGTTGCGGGCGGCAACAGTGGGAGCTCGAACCGTCCTATCAGGTGACCTCGGGAAGGACGGCGGTATGTGTGGTCGCGTGCGTCGTAAACACTTGAAAGAACAGTGAGCGCTTATGCTCACCGGTAAAGAGCCCAAAAGGGGCATTGCGCTTGGAGGACTCCGGTTGCGT
>DWNE01007480.1:0-12218 GCA_018249875.1 Cecropterus toxeus | reverse complement strand
TATTGTTATTAAACGCGAATCTGCTACTACTATTGTTTTTATTTACAAGTAATCATAGTTATTGTGTTCTTATTTTACATCTGAGGAATTCATGTGCGCCCGCATATCAGTAATGGCAAAGCAAGTTTAGTAAAATCATATGAAGATACTGTTCCTATTAGCTTCTTACTAATTTCCTTGAAGTAACCGTTATCACACTTATTAAACTAGAATTAGGTAGAAAAGTGTGTGGCGATGGTGCTTACTGAATTGAACCACGCTCTTCTACTACCATCAAAATATTGATATGTTAAAGTGATGGAATTTTTCTCATTTGATCATGACGTAATCTTGTATATTTATCTTACGGTAGAATTGCTTTGAAGTAAACATGTGGACACATTAACATAGATCAAACTTAAAAGATTAAAAGATACATTAACATACGTAGATCAAGCTTTCCAGTTACCATATCAAGCTTGAGCTTAAAAACCATTTTGACTGATTTTGAGTTCCAATAAATATATGTAGCAACCAACTATGCTGTTCAACAAGTGTAGACATTTATTTATGTCTAAAATCTAGTAGTGAATTTATATCTGAGGCGAGTTGATCAGCGTTGCGGCTCGGATGACCACGCGAATCTCGTAATGTATCTGGTTTACAGCTTTTTTCAAACAACCAAATAAAGTTTTGCTTTTTGAGTGATATATTAAATGCCATCACGGAGAAATAAGTGTGGTGAAAGATATGAAACTTCGCACTTTTACCATTCACTGCAGATTAGCCGAGTGCATACACTCGGCTACTTAGGAACTCAAAGTAATGTAAAACGTTGAAAAAATTGCAAGAAATACCAGACAAAGAATTTCCCACGCTGAAATATTGAAGAAATCCGTTAAAGTTGGTTCATGTAATATGCAGAGGTACGTTCGGAAACGCCGCCGCAGTGCATATTTTGTGAGACCGCTCCGGACGAGCCAACTCCCAACTCATCCCGTTTGCTTTGATTCTAATACATATTTAGTGGCTTTCGCGAATTTAATTTTTATTTCAGTTGTAAATCGAGCTTTGTGGCCCTAATTTTCTTTGTGGATAACGTTTTAAAATGTTTTTTATGCTGTAAGCACATTCGTCTAAGTATGACAATTTTTGATTATATTATTTTTTGTAATGAGTGTTTTATCCAAGGGGAAATTAATTTAAAAATCATCTGGATAACAATTTTTTTATCATATATTTTTGCATATAGCACAAGTGTTAAGTATTATATAATATAGTATTGCTGTTTTGAAGTAGAAAAATATTATAAGGTATATCTGGGGTCTACGAAGGATTATTTCGTGGGTAGCCCTCAGAGGTAACAATGCATCTATGGGTTAGTTCAGGTAGAAATCTAATACTATTCTGTACCATCGCCGCACCTATCCCTAGCGAGCAGTTCTTGCATTTCGGTGGAAGGTTGAAGTTGCCGTCTCACTTTCACAAGACGCGTCCATCCTAGTCCTCGGAAGTAGCAACGTCAATACGAGGCTACTCCCGAGGACTTTGATATTCTCATGGACTTTGATACAGAGCATATTGATGCCCTGTATCGAGAATAGCAAAGTATCGATAGGATAGGTTGATTACCGATGTAGGACGGTAGGGACTAATTACCATCAAGTGGACTGCAAGTTCGTTTGCCACTTTAATCGTATGATATAATACTATCCATCGACAGCAAATTCCACTTACAGTCAGATTACGATAGCGAGTTTAAAGGCTACATCTATTCCATAAAAATATAAAATTAATCTATATGTATATCGTTACATTTCACTTTCATACATGATGGAGCTAAGTTTTGCGTCTGCAGTTTTATAAATTAGCACTAAAACATTTCGTGTAATTATTCTTGGAATGCCATCCCGTTAGACATTCACAAACATTTGTGGTTTGCAGGTGCGAGATCAAAGGGCTAGTTCGCAGGTTAAAAGCATTTCTCGCCCAAACGTGTCGAAAAGATACTGACCGCAACTGAAATAATTTCTTTCCAAATGGAAAATATTTTTGTTGCTCATAACTTGCGCGAGGATATTCTAATATTAATAAAAAACTTCATTAAATCTCTTTGTTAAATCATAGATTTTTTAAATATAAAGATTGTTTTTTCGTTTTTTTTTTATTTAATTAATAAGACACGTTGAAATCAGACCCCATAGCCTACTTTCGTTGATGCTATGGTAAGATAGTATAGGGTAGGATAAATAATAATGACAGTGTATAATAATTTTTTAAGATATTCTTAATATGGAACCTTTAGTGATCTTAACTAATTAGTTGCCTAGTTCATGAGAATCTTATAATAAGAGAAATGTAGAATTAGGTATATGTTTACGTATATAAAATTCTGACCAAATTGAACATATTTTACGTTTTCATAATAATTTATTGAAATTACACCTCGATTCGTTACAAGGCAATTCTGTAATGTTTTCAGCTTTCTGTCTGTTCTTGTAAATTTAATATCACTTTCTATTTAAAGGTGTGTACAAACGTTTGCGGTGGTGCGAAGCTCAAAGGGGTAGTTTACAGGTCGGGCGTCAAAAGGATTGACCGGCGAGACGTGTCGTATACTCTGACCGCAATAGTTGCCTCGAAAACCGTTTAGAGCAAACTAGACTAAAATAAATTTAGAGATATTCATGATGACGGAGATACTGAACAGACTTAATGTAAAAGATATTAGAATAAATATAATTATAAAAATGCGTGGTAAAATGCTGTTAAATTTGGTAGATCGATATAAACAGTTCAGCCTAAAAGTTGCAGTTAAATTCTCAATAATAACATTTAAAATATATTCAATTTCACAGTGATTGCGAAATTTACTTCAGTTGTAAGGGTGTCACATTTTTATATCCCTTACATCTCCTTAATATATAACAATATTTACGGCTCCTCAGGGGTCAAAACGCATATAAAAAATACTCAGTGAAAGTTTCTAGTTAGTCCCCAAGAATGGATTTACTCCTCAAAGTTCCTTACACAAACTAAGCGCACGCGCAAGAATGCGCACTAAGTAATATTTATTCTAAATTCATTCTCCAAGGAGCTGAAGATGAAAGTTTAAAAATAAATTCTATTCACCTGTGAATAGCTAAGGGAAATAGTGTTTAACGAAGGGGCCATAGTAAACACCTATAAGCACTCCCTGTTTGCGCTGGACTCACGATCGTGTACAATTAGCCGCAGACCATATTTGTTACAAAACATTATGTTTTATACGAGTTGTTGACTCAGGGAAGGTTACATAAAAAAAATTATGAAGTGTTCATGTAATTCTTAGCAATACATGATTTTTTATGTACCCAAGAAAAGATATAAGTGCGCGTGAAACATTTCAAAATACTTTAAAACTTTAAGGTCAGCAAATGTAACTGTGGCGACCTTATTTCATATGCTTTATATTTCTTTTAAAACTTTTTGGAATATATATAAATTTAGAATGCTTACTATTTGACAAGAGAAAGAAAATTGATTGTTATGTTGTCTTACTGTTAGAGAAGACAATATGTTATTGTAAATACTTTTATATTTATGTATACTTAATATACGTGTAAATAAAAACTTTCCTTAACCTATTTGACTATTCGTATTATATGACTTAAACAATTTTGGTTGTTGCAAAATATTTTTGGTGGACAGTAAAGATGTGATTAAATGAACATAAATACCAAAAACAATTGAAAAAAAGTTTACGTTATTAATTATATCATTAAATATTCAATGTCTGCCAGTTCTAAAAGGAATGCAGGCACATGAAAACGACAGAACAACTGTTTACCGTAGTGCTGTTTACCGGTCGTCCTTGCAAGCCGTAAGTGCCTTGCGTCTGTTTGCTTTGGACTGCAATTCGCAATTAGCCAACGCTCCTTACTGATGTAGTATTTGCGTGCTAATAAGTCGTTCAAAATTTTCATTAAAATTGAAGACGTGATAGTACACATTTTATTGCATATTTATTTCGTAAATAGCAAACGACCAGACACTAAATTCGATAAATATCATTTAGTATATTGTCTCCTATATTAAATTGATGATAAATTATGGCTTTAAAACATTGTTTGAACTGCTTGTAGACGAGTAATTATACCTTGTATAAGTCAAAAATAAATGTGGTTACGCTGATTAAATTATTAAATGTTAGGAAAACTCAAAGTTTCTTATTTTTTATCAATTCGAATAAAAGCAAGTAGAAATACGCTTAGCTAGGAAGTAACAGTACTTAAAATATGCGGTAAATAAAATAGCAACGATCATGCAAACCATTCGAGGTTCCCCTGAAGTCCTTAAAATCCCTCCATCATTTTCGCAATGTTGACTTCTGAAAATGATACGACCTCGCCACTCGACATGATCGTATTACCCTCCGCTGCATCCAACAACCCTTCTACATCCATAAACCGGCAACAAATCTTAGCTCTCGGCATCTTTATATCAGGAATAGTACGATCTTTTAACCCAACATAATGGGCAGGTTTACTGAGAGGACCGTCGTAAAGTGTCCCGTAAGGCGCGGGACACGCCTCGTGTAGTGTACCCTTAACAGGACCCTTCGAAATTTCACGAACTATTTCCCCGCACTAGCCCTCGTTCAGCTTTTTTGCCGAGTTTATTGTCCGGATTTTGTGCTCACCTTTATCGTTATTGTGTCCGCCCGACTTCATAAAGGTCGGTGGTTCACTATTAAGACCTCATAACCGTGGGAAAATTTTGTGGCTACGAAGTAAGGAAGTTTAGCATAATATACCGAGGTAAATAAGGATTTTTTTGGAAGATTCCATAAGAAGAAATATAACACGTCAATATATGGTTAGTCGGTTATATAACTAGCACTAGCATGTAAATGTAGCTTAGTTTGTGGGTTGAAGAAACAGTTTTTTTATTGACGGAGCGTAATGAAGAGTAGAAATTGTACGTAAATTTTGTATTCCCGTAAAGTTTACCTTGCTTCTACAGGACCTATTTGCCGTTATTTCAGTTTTTAGGAGGGAATTTATCCAATAAATCGGTTTACGCAATTGAGTAGGTTGCAATGGGCGTGTTAATTGCCTGGGTGCCGGCACGGGCGTGTACCGGAGCCGAGTGTCCGGTGATTGCGTGAATGATAATTGCCTGAATGCCGACCGCCGCATAAATTGGAGCTATCGGTGTGGAACTGGACGGATGCACGCGTCCCGTACGTGCTAACGAGGATAGGAAAATGGAACGGACTAGATAGGCCTTATTTTTTTGTTGTTGTGGTGCAAATACATTAAACACTCCCTTACATTTGCATAGAAGAGTTACAGAGTCATGTACGTCTGGCATTTGCTTTAATTAATCCGAAAATTTTAAGGAAAGTTCATTTAGAAACTGTAAATAGAGCTCGTCATTATATTTTGCACAACGAGGATGTCACTTCGAATATCTGCTTTGAATACAATTTTTTTTATTTACTAAGAAATAAAATGTATGGGAGGGTTTAATGTAAAATTTTTGGATATATCTCGTTTTATTTTTAAAAAGTTATTACTGTCTTTGTACTCATTAGGTAAATCAGTTTAAAAAAAAATGATATCTGTAATAGTTACGGAATTATCGCCTGTGCACACTTAATGATTACACCCGGTATAAACGTAAAGCCATAGTTACCGGAGGTGGAGGCAGGTGCGTGGTTTGCCGCTTGAGGTGCGCAAGCGGTGGCGGGTTGTACGCCATGTTGGCGAACACCAGTCGCTCCTCGTAGTCATACTCGCAGAGGATCTTGTTCTCGCAGAGGTAGAACCGGTCACCCACACAGAACCTGTTGGTAGATTTATATTATACTGTATCAATGATTTCACATAAAATATGAACTATAAATTCAAACGTTCCTAAATAAAGTTAAATTCGATCGGAGGAAAACAGGCCTTGAATATTTTTTACGTAAAATTTTAAGCTCTAAACACTTTCTTTACAACTAATTTATCTATTTTTTACCGTTTTGGAGTAATTGTGGCAACACCCTTTTGACTTTCTTTTTAAAGCCTCGCTAATAGTTGCCAACACGAAAACCTTTACACATCGTTTTTATATCATTAAAAGTACATTATATCAAAAATGCAAAGTTGAGTGTTAAATTTAGATTTCAGACCTGATTTTACTGGACTATAGAGGGATACAAACAAACAAATATGCTTGTCAATTCACCCCTTAGACTGACTGCCCATTGGCTACTATCGCTTGAGTTGCGTAAGCCGCTGCCGCTCGGGGCGAACCAATTTGTTGCTTCAGCGACGTACGAGCGGCGCATATTTGATTTTATTCAAAAAGTATGTCAACAGTCGATTGTTTATGCGTCTATTACATTGATAAGTTACGAAATTGTCGCCGTGCAGTTTGACAGAAGTTTTGGGAGTCGCGTAGTCGTAGTCGCATGACCACTATTTAATAGCTGAAGCTGCCAGCTGCGCCAGCTGTAGTAGCCAATCGCATTGTGTAATAATTGGAATAAAATATCGTCCCATCAACAGAAATTTATTCCATGCTTACACTGTAGGAAATCATAATATTATTTTTCAATAAGATTCATTTAATTTTTGTAATGACAACACTATTTTTATAATCCACGCGTCGTCAACTACCTAACCAGCTACTTTACAGAACGAGGTTTATTATAAAATAATTCATTAAATTCGAAAATCATGACAATTGAAACCATGAAACATAAAATTTCTTACTAATGCGCAAAAGGTAGTACTTACTATTAAAAAACTAATAAAATCCCTAATAATAATATATAAATAAAACCCGAATGCTTAAAATGGTTTTTTATCTTATCTTATTTATTTATATTTAAAAAAAATCCCCCCTCCCTTTTTTCCCCCATTTGCAGGCGCCATTTTAAAAATTAAATAGCCTTTGTCATATGACCGTCAAGCCGTTTGGGCTGCGGTGCGTGCCAAAGAAATGGATATAACATACAAACAAGCAAACATACATGCGCTCGAAAAATACTACTCTCCTGACGCAGTCGGGTAACAATGAGAGCATCCCCATACAATCAAATTTCTCTAGAAACTCTTTATACAAGTTGCAACAATTAACAGATAATAAGAATTTTAACATACAAATAAGAACCAAAGGCTACATTCTGTCAAAAAAGTATTTTGTACATAATAAAATAGTTTATACTTTATGCTATTCATTGTATAACAGTCCAATTGACAATTGTACAAGTCAACATAACGAAGCCGCGCTCCCGATAATGACTATAACATTTGTAGGTGCTCACACGAGCGTACATTCATAGTACAAGTCAGTTGCAGTAACTAGTCGGACAGGGTGCAGGAAGATCCAATTAGTGATTTTCCATGAAGGCTTGATAATACTATAGCATTGTTAAGGTTGCCGTGTAAATTGAGTTACCGGCTTTCTAATTTCTGAGCGAATTTTACGTAAATCGTAAAAGAAACTACATCAACCTATTAAGATATTATCGCTTTTGCTTTAGGGAAGGTAGCCAAAACTGTCTAAGGGATAAAATTTACTATCACGAGTGGAAAGGTCAAGTGGAAGAAGGCGCTGCGATAATGTCACGCGAGCGCGCATCCCTCAATGTGGCAAAACAAAAGGTATCGCCTTCGACTCGCCAGTGTCCGCCCGGAACCGGCGTTGATAACACCAAACCTTATCTCCCCTTCCCCTCGTCTTCCTCCATCCCGTCTCCGGCCACCCTGCCAACTCTTTTGTTTCACTTGTCACAAAAATTAAGCGCAATAGCTCGGCTACAAATGTCTCTTTTTTAAGGGGCCAATTTCCACCGCAACTCAGTCGATTTCGCCGCTCTTAATTAACTTTATTTCCTGTTCTCTCCGTTCCCGACTTTTGTTTTTGGGGGTTGTCCTTTTTTATTTTGCTATTTTTTGTCTGCAGTCGCGTAATGGAAAAGATGTAGAACGAAATTTTAATGACTGGGTGCAAGTAAAGCTTTGTGCGACGCGCCATTATGTCGCGACGAGAGCGACACGAAGTTTGACGTTTTACGCAATCGGACGTGTCTACTGTTTTTCCTTGGCAATAAAATAAAATCATTTGGAAGAAAGCAGATAGAAAACAGAAGAAAAAATCTGTTTAATGCAAAGTGCATTAAACAGATTTTGGGAGTTGATTACAATTAACTGCAATGTCGTTCTGACTATTGACCTTTCTTTCTCAAATGAGTAGAGTTTCAAAAGTGAATAATGAATAATGTATAACTTATAATTATTATATTACCTACATTCCATAATAAACGAATTTGATTGATTGATTGATTGATTGATAATATAATGACTTTATGTATCGCTAACATGTACTACCTTTATAATCTTTATAAACTGAGCTATATTTTTTCTTCAAAATTTGTGAATGATAATGCTATGGATCCCTTTGCCTGCCAGTCCGACTCGCACTTTGCCGATTTTTTTATTTTATTTCGGTACAATATGTTTAATATATAAATATAATGTAATAGGTATGTGAGGTTTATTATTAGAATTTTTTAATGGCAAAATACCTAATGCCTAATGAACGGTACTAGGCAAGCAGCAGTCACTAGTACATCGCACTGGGAGCGTGCGATCGGCAGCACGCGGCTTCCGTCCGCCGAAGCCCGCGGGCGCAGATTGCTACTAAATTATTTAGTCGTTTAGCGATATTCGCCCGTGATATCTGCCGCCCGCCGCTCCAATCGGACAAGCCACAAATTGGATTCAGATTTCTGCCGGCGTGGAAATTGATTTGTACCTGATATACAATATTTGACGCTTCATATTGTTTATCAAATACGTAAGGTTATCTACGTTTCTGTAAATTCTTACATTTTTATCAAACTAACATCTGTTAGGAATATACTAGGAAATATACTATATATATTAGGAAACAAATCGAAAAATGTTAACTTTGTAGTAGGTAAGAACTGTTTTCGAACTGTCCGTCAAGCCATTTGGGATGTAGAGTGTGCCAAAGAAATGGTCATACAACATAAGCTCGAAAAACATTACCCTCCCTCTGACGCAGTCGGGTAATAATAGGAAGTGTTACAGATTAATGATACCTTCGATCAAATATGTACCGAAGAATGATACGGTCTTAATACGCGACATTAAGGTGGGTGCCAATATGTGTGTTAACGGTAGTGATGTTCCGATTGTCCGTATCTGTATCCAGATCCACGGATATCCGTGGGAGAAATATCTGTATCCTTTTCCGTTACTTTTTAGGCTGATCACAAATGTATTCTTATACTTGTTATGGAATTCATATAATCTATTAATTCATTACATGTATGTGCATAGGCGATTAGGTAGCAATAAAATAGTATAAAACCTCATATTGATTATGTTATTACTATCACATATTTAGCTCATTAGTACAGAAAACATGAAAAAACATAAAGAATTATTGTTTCAGGAAACGTAATACAGTCGTACTAAGGGCACAGATCGAAACATCTTAATAAAGCGACTGTTACTTCAAGCATACGCGCATCAAGTGAGTAAATTTGTAAGAAAATTCAGATTCGTATTCACGGATCTTGACACCAAGTATGCGTATTCGCATCCCTATTCGCGGATGTATTATTTTAAAGATCCACACATCTTTATATAACAGATATAATTTATACCGAATTAAAAGTTCGGAAATGACACGGATAATTCGAGTTTAAAGTTCATGTAAACGTTTTCTTTAATGTCGTATTGTTCCCTAAATCCTATTTGTTAAAATAGTTTTGAGATAAGTGGTGACAAGTTAATTTTATTCATGAAAATCTTCATGAAATCTTAATGCCGACAAAAATCTTATAAATTCTACTTAGTATTTCTAATTATTTCCACGTATGCAAACGTTTACGCAATCAGAACAGTTGTTTAGCTATCCAGCACCTAAACACAAAGCAGTGTTCAAATTTTGCATGAAATGAATATACAATTGGGTGTAAATGTCACGCGAGATGTACAAACACGGGAAAGGTCCACAAGTGACGTATAAACCATTCGGAGTAGCGGCAATCTTCGCGACCTCTCTATTATTTAAGCGGACGCAGTCCGGCGAAGATTGCTCTTTCGCGCGTGCAATCTTATTTCAAAGTTTCAATCTCGTTTGTTTGTCAAATCACACTTCGAAGTCTTTTCTTTTAGACATACTTTGAATTTCACATGGTAAATATTCTCCCTAAACAAAACAATTAAACGTTACAAACGTTACAACGTTTAATATATTGTTACATGAATCGGTCGGACATCGGTCGAATAAACTATGTTTAAAGCGATGTCTTAGAAAATATTACCCACATTTTATGGAATCCTTTAATGAACAAACTACAACAACTACAACTTTTGAACATATAAGGAACTTAGCGAACGAACGCACTTGGCCTTACGTATTAGTAATGGTAATAAATAAATACTCGTTACTGCGTAGGAAGATGCTGACGACCATCGCTTGGATGCAACATCCACATGAAAGAAAAGTGTCCACAGAAGCATCACATACGCCTACATATCCTAAGCCATTTCAAACATGAAACAAAAAATACTCGCTTTTGTTACCAAATAAAAGTGGATTAAACCAATTTCACTGTAAATAGAGATTTCAAAATTGGAAAGCTTCAACCATTATTCATTTCAACAAACTAGTTTTGATGTCTATTCGTTACAGATCGCAGAATCATCGCTCAGAGCTCGACAGTGTAGCCGAGTGCGCGCGGGGGAAATCAAGCCGTTTACCTGTTTACCTATGCCGACAAAACTCATACGCCAACATAGTCACCGAATTGTAGCGCTCTATGAATTTTAAATAATCTCCAGAGCGTAATACTTTTATGAGTTTGAATGGCAAAAAAATAAAATCGTTTTAGGCGAAACTACGATGAAACATGAGTAAAAGTGTGGTAAGTGAGAGGCTCTTATACCAGGCACTCATTCGTCAGGGGTATAAATGCAAATGTAGCCGATTACAGGTAAAACTCTTACCTATCTGGGATTGATAATAGAAGTCATTCGGCAGCAGTTGCCACCTACGTTCAAGTTACCTACATGCTCGTTTGCAATCTTTGTAATTTTCATAATAAAGGATTTTTTCGAAATACTTTATCTTGTACAAGAAACATTTGCATAGAACAACATTCGGAAACACAAACGAAACGAAGGACAAACGTGGCGGAATGGTTACCACATAGGACTTATACTCATAGGGCGTATTAATTATTGATGTAAATATATTTTGACGTTGAAAAATAACAACTGTATTGAATCTGACACTTTCATAATGAGATAGAGAAATATTTAAACTATTTCTATACTTATTACTACTTTTATCCATATCCTGTATCAAAAATTACCATACGATCCGCTTTTCAAAAACGTAAACAATTTAGAAACGCAGCGCTTTACGGAAACCGCCCGGAGTATTAATTTTGATATTATTTTGGAACTTCTATTTCTCTCACAAAGTTAGTGTGTCCGAAATATAGGCATTTTAGTTTCAAATAAACCTGAGCTAAGCTAGACCCAAAATGTCTTCGTAATGGCTACTGGGTTCAATTTTCACGGGCGCATCGCATCTGACAGGCTAGAAAATTAAATTACTGTGAGATGAAACGGAGATGTAGAGACACGACGTAATAATTGAAACTGTATCGTCCAAACTGAGTTGAATTTACTACTATCAGTAAGTCATGTAACTAACTTAATGCTTACTTTTAAGTCGTTCTGCTATAAAATAATTTATGCTATAGTTACCTATTATAACTGTTTGAAATTTCATAATAATAATTTAATTGAAAAGTAGAAAATTTTCTTAAAATAGATATGTAATTATTATAACTATAATTTAACTGTCATAGAGCGCATAAATTAATTTCTGAAATAACTCAGTTAATTTGGGGAAATTATTATGTAAATGTAATTTCACAATTGGCTATTACTGTTCTTATTATGCTTACATAATGTAATAAAGGTGACAGGAGATCCGAGATTCTAATCCCATGACCTTTTTTTCTATAATCGTGTAAGTATAAGAAATCAATCGTGCGGAAGCCTACAAACCCCAGAGCAGGGAACAGTCGGTTAGTGTTAACAGTATCAATATATCTGTTATTAACCTATTCATATGTCGGTTAACCGAAACTATCTGTTAAGTATTTATTTAGGTTAACAGAATCCATAGATATTTAAGTTTATGTTGGCGCC
>DWNE01007479.1:0-12220 GCA_018249875.1 Cecropterus toxeus | reverse complement strand
GTGTATTCGTGTTTGTGTGTCCATGGCACCCACGACACAGGAGAAAATCCTAGTGTGGGGTTATGAGTGTAGAAAGCTTGAAAGCGTGTTTTATACGCTGATAAATAATATCAGAGTCACTGGGTACTTTTATTTTTAGTGGAATGCAACCGAAATTGATATCTGAGCCAACATCTAGGCCTTACGGGTATATCTTTGAGCTCAGATGTTGAGAACCTCACAATTTGTTCAAGATAAATTTGTTTAGTGTGGTCAATTATAAAATTGATTGTTTTTTGGTGAACTCACATGTAAAAGTATGTTATGAAATCTGTGATTTATATCAGTCATTTAATTTTTTGCAGGCGACTGTTACTAGTTCTTATCTACCAATAATTTGCATTGGATCAACATGGATAGCATCCTACAGTAGTGAGTGCAATCAGCCTAATAATAACCAATCTGGATTTACCGAATCTTTATTACATTATTTTACATTGTCCATGTCAATATTTGCAAGTGACCTACATAGTTATCTGCTACTTAATTTTATATGCACATTTCTTAAAAAAAAGAGATATGAAAAAGAAAACCCCGCTGACTTTCTTGTTGGATCTTCTCAGTATAAGTAGTGCTCCAATTTTGTGGTAATGTAAAGAAAAATATTCTAAGTGTAAATTTCTTTGTGTCTTCATAAACTTACACACAATAAAGACATCGAATCACAAAACTTTTGACATCTTACACCAGTTTAATAGGAATTAAGCTAAGATTTATATCGCATTTCAATAGAACGCAAGAAAACAATTAACAGCTAAGCTTACGTGTACGTAAGAGGATGCAGTTTCGGGCCATAGTATAGCTGGCTATCCGTTGACTGACCCCACCCTTATAAATAATAGTGGTAAGGCTCCCATCCACCCTCCACCCCTCAAGGGTACCCGCTGGATCTCATTTCCAAATTGCATTTCAGAACCGAATCTCGACTTTACAACTGGCTTTTCTCAACGCAAAAGGCACTTTACTTTGTTGTGGTAAAGCTCGAATTCTGTTGTTGTTCTAAGATCGAATTTTAGTGCCAGCCGGGAAGGTCATAACCTAAGAAGGGGCCACCATCTACCCAGCCTGTACAAGCACTAACTCGTATAATGAGATATGATAATAAACGCTTCAGTTGAATATTGATGTTGAGAAGTTAGGGATGCACTCAGCATGTTTACGATCGCCGGCTCCGCTAATTATAAATAAGGAATTAATGAATTCTTGATGAGATGTTCTTAAGCCCGTCTTATGATACGGAGTGGAGCTATTAATTAGGTTTCTTATCTTTTTCCGTCTTCTTAATAATGGGGTTTAAGCATCCTAAAAATATATCCTTATAGCTCCTTACTAGGGTCTACAAGTTCTCTGTTGTGGTATTGTATTGTTCACCGAAAATGATGTCATGTAAATGAGAATATTAAATAATAGAATTACCTATATATACGTGTTTGCTTCAACGGATTCAAACCCAGACTTTTTTGCGTGTTACAGCGCTATGACCACTGCGCCAAAAAGGCAGCATATAAATGACATATTTATTTCTTAGCCATAAAATGTAAAGGAATCAAAATCTTTCTCCCTATATCCTCTTGTGACATTTAATACACTTCCTAATGCGACGTTATAACTTTGCAAAAAAATAAAAAAAGGAAAATATTTTTATATTTTTGATTAGACATAACAACACGAAGCTTATAACATCTACCGTTTGTTTCATCTACTCAGCACTCGGTATAATTTATATTTATAATTTTGTTATAGGTAACATAGTTTGTCATACTATAGATCTCAAGCTGCATATTGGATACACGCGTGCGTATATGAAGAGAATGTCCAGCCTGAGTCATCAAGGCAAAGGCTTGCAACTATCGACGTGATGTGATATTAGATATTTAACTACGCCTAGCTATGCCCCGCGAAGTTGCCCGCGTTTTAAAATATGTAACATACATTTATGTTGTATTTTTTTGATAGAGTAGACGAATTTTGATCAAAGAAATATATTAAATGTTACTACTAGATATTGATTACAAATATATTATTCAACTCTTTAAAACAAATTTTGTTTTGTATTGATTTGATTTTAAACACACAAAAAATGAACAAAAATTCTAAAAAATATTGATGTTTCTATTATTATACATTTCCCCAACAACCATTTTTTCACAAATATATGCGATATGTACACACACACAACTTTCACTTTTATTATACGTATGGATATTTTAGCACACAGAAGTTGCACGGGCAAAATCGTGAAAAGCTATCACTACCGACTTGAGTCTTACTTCAAATCACAAATTAAGGCTCTAAGAAGTAATTGTCCACCAATTACTGCTCCACACCTGGACACACACACACCTTTGACAATTTTTTTTACAAAACTCCCAGGCGTTTAAAATTCCTCGGTATGATACTTCACCAGAACAGAAAAAGATAATTTATTTCTAATCCGCACACACTTTGAAATTCAAAGCGTACGTGTAATCTCGGAGCCCTCAATAGATATGCTGAATGTCAACCATTAGCCTGTCACTGCCTTAAACAACTAATATTATATTATCCGTCCAATTTAAGATCACAATTTGAAAATCATCGATGTAATTAGTAAGATTATTTTGACGACCTGCGTGACGGAGCTGTCACCAAACTGGTCTTACACGTACTGGGTCCCGGGTTCGAGCCCCGGCCAGACAGAAATCAGAATGATGAGTTTAGATTTCTGTTCTGGGTCTGGATGTTTAAGTATTCGTCTTTGTATGTCCATGGCACCTAAGACACAATCCTCCTATGGGCATATGAGGGTAGAAAGCGTTTATGTTGTTTATGTTTACCTTCAGTCATCTTCAGCCATTTTTAAACGTGGTAGAACCAGTGTAGTTCGAGCGGGGAAGCACCACCGCCACACCTATTTCTAGCTTGAAGCAGTTCTTGCGTTTCGTTGGAGTGTAGTTGCCGGCTTACTTATATATGAGGCGAACATCTCAGTCCTCGGGAGTAGCAACGCATCATTAATCGACTTCAGATAGAACCCTTGATCTATATGAAGTTGCTTACAGATGTCCATGAGCGGCACTTACCATCATGCTTGTTTGCTACTTCTATCAGATAAAAAATCTATCTGTAAGAGGTAGTGTTCACTTATTATCAGCTGGACTACATAGTCGCTACTTAAATTTGACTCGATGACGTCACGGAGTAAGGCTATACAGATGAATCACCCGCTGGCATTATTTCCGCGCAATTATCGGCCGCGCCTCGGCATTATACCAATTAATTGTTATATTGCACGTTCTAGAACATGGTGTAAGTGCAGATAAAATTTCAAATGGCTCTTTCGTGTTTCTTTTTTATTAAAGTCCTGTATAGGTACTTAAAACGTAGTTTCTTCGTGTATGCTTTTTACTGCATTAATTGTTTTGATTATTTTTATTTTTTTTTCTCTAGTTGTTATATATGTCGGAAGTATTGGAAGAAAGTTTTTCTTTTTTTCTTTTAGCTTTCTTTGATACTCCTAAACTCACCAGTTTATAATGTATATAACAAAAATTAAAAATTGTCAGCAACCAAAAAGGATTTACACTTTCACACCCATTTGAGGCATAAAATGCTTTCTAGTATTGACTCCTTTGAGAATCTCTATCGTAATTGTGATTTTATGATAACTTTTAGGTTAAAATACAGCATCCTCTACCTATAGGCATAGGAGATAATCATACCAACTAGTGAACTGATTGATCGTTCGTCACTTAAATGCTATAAAAAAATATTATCCTATCTTTTAAGTTGGATCAAACTGCACACGGTGTGAAAATTTGATTGAAATCGGTTCAATAATTTAGGAGATTAGTTCGGACAAACAACGTGACACTCAATTTATATATATTAAGACAAGAAGATAAGAAGATTAGTGCGTTGATGACGCCTCATGAATTTAACCAGAAGATTTCTATTGCTGTATAATGTCTCACCATATTTTTATTAGGGATGTTATGGAGCGCCGTATTTGTAAAAGAAACAATCGGATATCCGAAATAAAATGTATCCGTAAAAGTATCCGATATAGAAGTTTCGGATAATTTCGGATATGTTTTAAGATTGATTAGGTAGCTATAATAATATAACTCTGACTGATTGTTATGGTGGATGATAACATAGAAATAAAATATTACCTATTTAAAAAAACACGCTTTCTACATTCATTGACGTCGCGTCAAATACTTACTATTTGTATTTGACGTGCTTAGATTCCTTACAAGAATATCCGTAACCGAAAATATCCGAAACAGACGGGTAATCCGAAATAATTAAATGTCCCTAACCATATCCGAAACCGATATATTATCATTCCTATATTCGTCTCCAGATCCGAAACTTCATGTGCATAACATCCCTGATTTTAACGGTCAAATAGTATTTTAAGCACTACGACATAGTTTTCTTTTACGTTATATTCCAAACAATCTTTTGTTTTAATTGTTTCAGTGTATCTCGACGTCTAAGTCTCGCTAAAACCCTTAAGGGAAGAAAATAACGAGGGAAAAGGTAAACATATGTTTGACTTCCACTTTTACTTGTGTTACAGTTATTCTTACTTGTTGAAATAGTAGGTTTATCTAATATTCATGTAAGGCCTTCTATACATGATTGCATAAAGACTTAATGGGCTATGAAACTCACTAGGCCTAGTCACAATTTTCCCTTTAGTTTCGGGACCAGAATAGGGCTACGGTATCCCCTACCGTAAGAGGCGGCTAAAAGGGCGCTTCTGGGATTGCGGGCGACAAGAGTGGGAGCTCATCCAGCCTAACGGGTCTGGAAAGGACGGCGGCATGTGTAGTCGCATACCGACGTAAATACGTGAAGACATGGTAAGCGTAAAAGCACACCGGGACAGGTGGCATCGCGCACAGAGGACTCCGGTTGTATTGTGTTGCAGTTGGAGGCCTCCACGCACTGCTAAGGACGGCCACCGGGGGAATTTTAGCGCGATAAAAGTCCCACATAACTCGGCGTTGCTCCCAGGGCATCGGGTATCTTTTGATGGTTTCTTCTTCGTTACAAAAATGCCTAGTAATGAAGATACCATTCACTATCCTACGGCGTCTTTGCATAGAAAGACGTATCACTTTTAGTTTTTATAACGCCATCTATCGTCAAATCCAAGAACACTTCAAAAAAACATAAGCATGTCGCGAACCTGCATATTTATCTTACACCGAAAAATGCTCACGCGGCTAAACAAGTTTCACTCCAATAAACCATAATTTATCTCAAAATTTTCCACATCCTATAATCAAAACAATGGTGTTAGTCGTTATACAATTAACACTTTTACGGCGTCTCCTAAATACGGCACTGACAACATCAAGTCTAGGTCCATTTCATTTAGAACACGTAACGTGATCCTTATTATCACGGTCTAAGAGGGACAGTTGGTTGGATGTCACGCCGTCGTGAGATGCAAATTCTATTCAATAATGGTTATATCACAAGTGTTATTAGCTCTATGTGGAGATATGATTAGACAGATCAGCTTTCAAGGTTTATGCTACGTAGTGCTGAGCTGATTTATTACTGCTTTATTTATATCTAACATAAGATAGATGGACTACCTGATGGAAAGATACCGTTGTTTATGGACATTTGATATAGAGTTGCCAATGCATCGCATAATTCGAAGGAGAGTTCTACCGCAACTTTTTTAAAGATATCCGTGTCAAAACATTCCATCAATGCATCGCCGACTACTTAGGAGAGTTCTTTTCGCATCTTTCTTAAGGAGCTCCATGCTTTACGGAATTGGAATGTGTATGACAAAAAGAACCTCGTAACCCATCACCATTTCAGTCCGCTGCTGGACATATAATTAATAATTATGTTCCCTACATAAATATAAAAGGGGGTTGGTCCATAGCTGTCGGACTGGCTGTTCGTGTTGATGTTTTTCAATATGTAAGCCGTCATAAACTTCTGTTATTATCCCAAGATAAGATAAATCTTTTCGCAGATGCATTGCTTTCCTTGAGAACTAAGTTGGAATGCAATAAGTATGTTTCCTCTACCCATACCCTACAAACTTCTGGTAAAGCCTGTAACTGCTGTTAATCGATGTGGCGATGAAGACTTCGAAGAACCACACAATACATTACCTACAATTAATAAAGTTAAGTGTCTAAAAGGAGTATTATCATACAAGGGAGAAATATAAAATTTAGAAGTATATGTTAACTACAGGCTTGTGTTCGTCTATTCACAAGGGTTAAAGAAGAAATATCGGAATTCTTTATTTACGTATGCGGAATAGAGTATATTCCGCTGCAAGTAAAATCGCAAGCGAAGTTACGAGTGCATATTGTCGTATGCTTCTAAAAGATTTAAGCCATAGTGCCATATCACATCACGCTTCTACTATGCTACAACCAACCCGACATTGAAATCGACCACTCGGACACAATAAAAAGATAAATGATTTTTTTATTATGATTTAAATTGTATAAACGTACGAGTGTATATTGTGTGTCTACAATTGATGTATGAAAATGCATATAAAACCTTTCTGTCTGCACCGGCGCCTGTCCGAACAATTAAGCGATTGGAACACAAACTACACTTACAGCGATCTTCGCTCGTAAAATCTGCATAAGAAGCTAGCTCCTCGTGGTGAACTTCTTCGGACTTTGCCATAATGGACGCAAAAATATAACAGCTAAGTTTTTGTAGTATATTTTTATTGATTTAGCTTGTCGGTTTTCAGAACAGAAAGACACACAGTTCCTTTCTGAACTATAGAACAACAAAAACTGTAATACAAAACAGAAAAAATGTATAAAATTTATACAGAATAATATTATTTATGTATACTCGGTTCAGCTTAGGTACTTGCACTTACAATTTAAATGAAATGTGTCATACATTCTGAGAGGAAGATAAAATAATACCTCAACTTAGATATCTCAACTTTAAAATCTGACAAACTGATTATAAGTGACTATAAGTTTTATAGTACGTGAGTTTAGTAGCTTTATATAGTCAATGGCGGCGACTAAGCTGCTTATGCCTTTTTAACACTTTCTCTGCTGGCACCAAAATCGCATGCTAGGCGAGGTGCCTATTGGCAAAAATCTCCATTAAAGGAGGTCGATGTTCAACAGCTCTATTAGCTCTATTAAGTGTTCAACAGAGCTAATGGACGAATAGAACTTTTAGATGTATAACATCTATAGACGCAGGTAAACCTGATTGTTGGCGTAATGATAATTGCCTTTATTTATTTTAGCGCCATCTGTTATCCATTTTCGGAACTATTAAGTATCGAATAAAAGCGAGCTGTGGTGTTAGTTCGACTAAGTGCGGAGTACTATTCGTTACTTAGATGGTGTTATTTTCATTATGGTATATATTCAGTTCTTGTCGTGATCTTGTCTTTTATGTATAGGTATTACTTGTACGAACTTGATGTTTTAAATCTGTCCGTCCCGTGATGGGTATTTTTTCTGCAAATATCTAGCAATGATAGAATTTAACAATGCCCCCAGCATTGTAGTCATGTTATTAAAAAAATCTATATTTATGGAATATTATAAGTCAATCGTAATACGAGTTATGCCAAAAAAGTGAAGCACAAAAAAGATGACGATTAGATCATAAACAAATAATTGACATTTTCTTTATCTTTAGTAAGATAATAAAGTCTAATTAATAAGTTCAACGCATGCGCCACCTACCGGAAAAGGAAAATCATTTTCCAGGACAGCTAGTAAGTATTTAATAGTGCGAACTCCGATACTAAGTACTAATGAAGGACCATAATTGAAGTAAATATCCATTGATCAAATTCAAAGTATGGAATGTGATGTGTATAAACATTCTTAACATTTCAAATGTCACACTTATAATAAATTATAATTAACGTTTTTATTTTAATTCGTTTCTTGGTGTCTGCTTGATTTATGAACATTACAAGCTCGTATAATATAATGTGTTCGTTTTATATAACATAACAAAAAAAAATCTATACGTATGAGACGGCACCGGCATAAATTCAATATAGAAGTTATTTAAAGATTATTTGTTTGGTACAGAAGTAGTCTGCGAGGATGCTATTAACCCTGATAGAAGGCAACTGCCACCTCTATGGATCCATACATCTGAAATCAAACCCAGATGAAACGAGAGTCTTACCCTTAGGCCATAGATGCGCTACTATCTGTAAGGACTAACTTGGAACGCCCTGGATATTGGATGGTCTATTCACAAAGAGCTCTACCAGCTTATGATGAGAATGCTTTCTGGTTTGACAATTGTTGCAACACTTAAGATTATGAATTAGCTCTTAGGGCTAGCAGTGCTTTTGTGGAACTCGAAAGAAGCAAAACGAGGAAAAATGAAATAAGTACACATTATGGAACGTTCGGAATGCATCACGATAGTACCATTGTTTTAGACCGCGGCGCGACAAGAGCGCGCCCCGGCCGCGCTTGTGTCGTTGTCCAATGGTGACAACAAATAATATGACTGACAATAAACAAAAATAATACCAGTAATTCAAGATAAATATTTAATCAACCCACAATAAACTTAAAACACGCCTTCTACACTCATAGCCCTACACTAGGATTTTCTCCTGTGTCGTGGGTGCCATGGACACACAATCACGAATACACAAACACCCAGACCCAGAACAGAAATCTAAACTCATCATTCATATTTCTGTCTGGCCGGGAATCGAATCCGGGACTCATTGCGCATCAGACCGGTATTGTAACCGCTCGACCACGCGGGTCGTCAAAGTACAGTAACTTAAGTACAGTAACTCAAATTTTATATAATGGCAATTCCTTAAAGTCAAAACGAAAAATATTTTATCAAAATAAAACCTACAAATTATTTTATAAGATCGTTAATAATCTACGGCCACTAAATAATGCATGTTATGGAAGAAGGAAACGCCGAACGGAATCCTATAACAAGACATGAATGTAATGGCCTCACAGAAAATACAGCTTACAAACGCAGGCATTAATTAAATTCAAACAAAAGGGAAACTAATTCACGAATCAGACGTCTTTCTTGTTAGGGATAGAATCTCATAACGTAACGGCCTCTTTTATGCGATGATAAGTTTTTTTTTTCAATATTGGAATGATTATGTACTCGTGTATAATAATCGCTTGTGTGTCGGCGTCATTGGCAAACCGCAAACCATTCTTTGATGCACTATTTGACCACAGTAATTTAAAGAGCATGTTGTAGGAGTAATGCTCGCTTTTATATGCGTTACAGTAATGAAGACGTGGTGTTAACCGTTGGACGACATTTGCGATCTTTACAATGTAAGTTTACTGCTTGTATTGACAGAAAATTGTAAAGGTATAAAACATATGAGACTTTCGTATGGTATTTTAATTCGTTTTAAAGTTTTTACCCGACTGTGTCAATGAGAAGGAGGTTAATGTTATTAGAGCTGTGTATGTATGTTAATTTGTTTTCTGTTTTTTGTTTTGTATATAGGTCCATTTATTTGGCAAGCTATACAGCCCAAAGGGTTGACAGATTGTGACGTATGACAAATCATTAGTATCGTCTCAGTTTGCAGAGTGACATACGCTATATAATTTAAAAAAGGGCCTGGAAATCGAGGTTAAAGAGGGGGGGGGGGGGGGGGGGGGGTGAGATGATTTTTTTTACTATTACGACAATATGGATATCAAATGAAAGCTAGTAAATAAACCAATCAAATATATATATTACAACACTTTTACGTGACTATTTTGACAAAAACTCATATAAGCATTAAATCATAATTTTATGAGCAAAAATTTAGCTTTAAACTGTCGAGTTTTTTGTTTTAATGTTTTTAACGATTTTAGTAGTTATTATTGTTCGTCTTACTAATATATTTCTAACGTGAAGCAGATCTTGGGTTTCGATGGAAGGGTGTGGTTGCTGGCACAGTTTTATATGAGGCGACCATCATAGTCCTCGGGAGTAGTAACGCTCTTTGAACGACTTCAGATAGAACCCATGTTCTATTTGAAATTTTCCATGGGCGGCAGTGACCACTTACCATCAGGTGGACTGCAAGCTCGATTGCTACTACAAATAAATAAAAAAAAACACTAATAGAATTTGGTAAATATTTGGCAAACAGATAGTTTATGATCTGGAGTAATACATAACGTATTGTTTACATTGGTGAAATTAAAACCTAGGAATTATTTATTTATATTGCGTGGGCTGAGGAAACAATTAAAGTAACTTTTTAACATACATCCAAAAGGAGGAGATTCTCAATTCGTCTAACGTCTACGTTAACCAAAAAAGTCAGGTCGTTTATACCTTACAATTTATTATTAAATAACTTTCAATATGCGGGTATTTGTACACTTACGATATTTATTTATTCCCCTTTTACATGATGCTACGCATTAAGAGACACGCTGGAGAATATACCCGGAGATTAATCTGCAGCGATCCCTAGACGATTAATTTCGATATATGCATGTGATAAGTTAAATATCAAGAATACACAATTAGCGAGAACAAGAAGAAAAACAGTACCGGAATTTGGTTTATTTATAAATTTTAAGTAATATAAGATACTCGAGACAAATGAAACTACTATCGGTTTTCGTTACAAATCGAGAACCATGCGAGAACCAATGGGTATAAAAACTCGAACTAAACCAGCGAAACCTTTGTCTTTTTGTGTGTTACAGGCTCGGAGTGCAAGTATAAAAGATCGTACGAAGGCTCGCCCGTGAAATATGAGACCACCGGCCTCCGTCGATTCTTGGCTTTGAAAGAACTGTTTGTAGTGTGATTTCGTAACATTTTAGTGTGTTTACTTTTTGATCTCGTTTTTTTGTCTTGATTTAGTTACTTAGTTTGTGCGGATTAGTGATTACAGTTTCCACCTTTTAAAGTCCTCTGCTACCTTCAGATCTCCTCTCATGGGCCAATGCTGCCCATTTACTGGATTTTATCCCTTAGTCGCATCCTACATCATAGTTTTGTTACAAATACTTTTCGGTCATATACAAAGCAATTTCATCGCCATATTAAATGTCTTTCGAATACGTTTTATTGCATCAAGTTTATTTTTTTTTAATTTAACTTAGCTGCCAGGGCGACTATGATAACATTCATCAAAGAACTTACAACACATGATAACCATCAAAATAGTACTTGATTTTCGAGTCCTTACTATTAGGAAAACTTTATAATTACGTTAAAATACAAAAGTCATCAATGAACAGCTCTATATAAATATCTCTACGTAACCGAGTAGCCATGTGTCTGTTCGTGTGTGTGTTAACTAATAGGACATCTCTGTGACCTTCACCTTTCGCTCATTAACCTTGCTTTTTAGGGTTCCGTAGCAATTTCACCTCTTTCTGAGTTAGATTAGGTTCTGTTTAGTAACTGATGACGGTGAACAAAATTGTTTGTAATAAATAATTGGATACAAATAACGATGTTTATTAATTCCAACAATATCTATTTTTAATACTAAGTACGTATGTTTATTTATATGATGTAGTCTTTAGTATTTAAAGAAATATCTCGAAATACCAATATAATTGACATAATCACTACATAGTATAAAACAAACCCGCTTCCCGCTGTCCCTATGTATGCATAGATCTTTTAAACTACGTAACAGATTTGATTCGGTTTTTTTAATAGATACAGGAATTCAAGAGGAAGATTTATATGTACCTATAATACATATATACTAATATTATGAAACAGTAGAGTTTGTTTGGTTGAACGCGCTAATCTCAGGAAATACTGGTTCGAATCGAAGAAAAACTTTATGTGTTGAATAGTGAATTTATCGTGGAATGATTTATAATATTACGCTGTTTTTGGTTTTTTTAAATAGGTCGTTCTGTAAAAAACGCAGGTGAAACTGCATGGCATATGTAGTGCATAATATTATTGAGAAACACTGATAATTTAATAGGTTTCTATAGTGATGTCGTAAATGACTAAATTGTCTTATGATAAAAAAGCTGTGAATGTTGTATACAAAAACATTCTGTAGTATATTTAGTTTTGTATAACATATGTTGCACCCACGCGAAGCCGGGGCGGGTCAGCTGGTAAATGAATTCACAAAGACAAAAGCACTGTAGAAAATAAAAAATATATGTATACTTATGAAACATACAATACAAGAAATATAAAAGTA
>DWNE01007478.1:0-12220 GCA_018249875.1 Cecropterus toxeus | reverse complement strand
AAATTAATCGATTTTTCTAAAAAATAATCGATTTATTAAATAATCAATAATTTTTCACATCTCTAATATTGGCCACGTATGTGTTTTCTATACTAATATTTATTATAAAGCAGTAGAGTTAGTTTGGTTGAACGCGCTAATCTCAGGAACTACTGGTTTTAATATATATTTTTTTATGTTGAATAGTAAATTTATCGAGGAAGGCTTTAGGCTATTTGACATTACACTATGTTTGTTTTTTAATAGAGTGTTCTCTAATAAACGCGGGTGAAAGTGCATGGCACAGCTAGTAAGGTATAAGTAGAACTCCTGGTCCTGACCCATGGTCTCTTTTAGGAAGCTTCTTAGATGCCTATAGTAGGACAATGGCCACTCAATGTTAAGTTTGCTACTTGCTTCTTGTATGAATTTTAGGTCGCTGGTAGTCCAAATCCGAATTTAAATTCTTACGTCCCAGTGGCCAGTATTATTGCCACTGGGACTGAATATATATATAAATACCTCCTTCTTGAGTGCAGAGGATTTGGCGACCGGTCAGCCTTTTGCACTTCCACTTTCAGGTCCCGTGACCACCACACATAAATAACAATAATAATATAGCCATTCGTGCCGAAAACCGAGTAATGAGTGAGTGTATGTGAAAAGAGTCGCGACAGAACGTCAATATTTTGAATTTATACTGTTTTATTTAATTCAGTATTTCGGCCAGTCATAAATACTGAACATTTCTATTATGTGAACAATAAATATATAGAGACGCAGAAAGTAGCGCTCTATTCCAATTCATACTCTTGGGCTAGAATAATTTCTTGTTCAAGATAAACTTTCTTAGCAGCGATGCTAACCACGTCGGGATAATCCACCTGATTTAGGTATATTGATAGCTTTCTAAGAGCTCTGGCGAGGAAAAATAACACCAAAACTAGTACATCGTAACTCTGGGTTAAGTTACTTTATGAACTACTGGGAGTCGAGAGGTTTTATGTCTGTCGCATATCACTGATATAACACTATTGTGTGTAAAACTAACATTATTATATTATTTATTTGTAACACCTACCTTGTTTGAAGTTACACTTTCAGGATCTTACTAATTTTAAAAAGTTTTAGCGAAAAGCGGAACTGTAATCTAAACTTATCATTCACATTTCTGTCTGGCCGTGGATCGTCACACCGTCAGCCGTCACGCGACTCAAAATAAATGTAAGCGATTGAGATATCTACTGCTTTTTACTGTCCAGTAGAGATAGTTTATTGATAAAACATTGATATAGAGAGTTACATTTAAATCCTCAGAAGCACCAACGAATCTGAAATGATTAAATAAAGTAAAGTTATTTACAAAATTAAATAATATTCCCCCGAGCGTTAACCCATTAAATAAATATTCCAGTAATGCTTCGATTTTCAACCAAAGGTCACATAACCTGATGTTAATATTGCGGGGAGTGGATTGAGGTTACAGCTGAATTCGTGAATAATTATGAATTTGTATTTTAAAGCGAATGATAATATGATGCGTTAATATGTATTTTTACCATATAACGAACTTTTAATTCACCTACCGTCGAACATTGAGTTAAAAATAACTGTTTTGTGGTAAAGAAAAAAATATATTTATCCGAAACGTTCCATGTACTCTGCTCTTGTCATTACAGACGTCCATGGGTGACAGTGGCCACTTACCATCAGATGGACTGCAAGCTCGTTTGCTACTTCCATATTATAAAAAATAGAGTCAATAGACCGATCCGTCAGTGGGTTCCGGGTTAGATCCTCGGCCAGGCCATTACTGCTATGGCTTTGAGGGTTCGTGTATTCTTTTTTGTGTGCACTTACGATACGAGAAAAATCCTTGCGTGAGGCTGTGAGTGTAGAAATCGTTATTAATAAAAGTGGCTCCTGTCCTGGTTGAAATAGTGTAGTTATATATGTTTGTACTCTAAGCCTCTTAGGTTGTCTACAAAATCTAAGTAAACTTGCGAACTTAAATAAATATTCTTGTTATACGCGCAAAAGCGTTTTGAAAAGGCTACATAAGGGCTAAAACGATAAAGACAAATAAAATGATATTTCTCAACTAATCCTACAGTTGCTGCTATTGGAACTGAACACAGCTGCAACACTGGACCTAAGTTAAACCTTTTACACCCCCTATTATGTGCACTAAATAATAAATATCCTGGACATGAAGTTACTAAGCCTAGTCTCCGAACAAGTTCCTACACTAATTAGTTCTTCAAATTGATAGCTATGCAACACTGGCCCTGAATATTAAACCAGTTGCCGTAGGCGTTACGATTCACGAACAGCGATGAGAATATTTTACTAACTAACGTTTGGTATTTATCATAGTAAATTACTATTTTTGTGAGTTTTTGACTTCTGTGTTAATATTTTTTTCTTGAATTAATTAGCAAACACGCGAGTCGTGTTTCGGTCCCAAGAGTAGAGACAGGCACACCTAGAAAATAACTAGAAAATAATAAATTGATGCATAGGCATTAGCTAAATTTTTCACCATTATTTGGAAGCCTACAATAAATATAAATACTGTATTTTTTAATTGGTGTCACTCTGCCCCTAAGAACCCACAAAACCGACACGTTTTTTGGCAAGGAAACAAAAAATTAAATAACTGATTGATAACCTCTTTCACTATGAATTATTCGACGATGCCTTAGTGACATTATTGTATTTCGCTTGTTGTTCTTCTCTCGTTGTTAGACAAGTGCTTAAGTAAGCAAGTAAAGTAAACCCTAGCAGTGCCATGGCTATTAATAATAAAATCTCTATTAATTTAGTACGTTATTTAGTAACAACAGTGTCGTAAAATTAATATGGTATATCATTTTGGGAATAAAATTAAGAGAACTTCTATCTTCATTTTGAGTTTATTAAGAGATAAAATGTAAGTCATTACTGGATGAAGTGGAAGCCTTGGCCCATCGATTGGGAGGCAGAGTTTCAACCATTCGGCTGTCACTAGTCATAATTGCTGTCTTGCAAAATTATCCATTTTGGAATAGCTTGGTGACCTATTCTCTTAGTGTACTCTAAATGTAGCGGATAGTTGCTCTGTAGTTATTGAAAAGACGGGTGCCATGCCATGACACACAACGTTTAGTCATAAATTCTTTCAGTTTCATATAGGTGACCGTTTGTCTTAGTCGGAGACGCAACGCAGCTGTAATTGACGTAAGATAAAACTACTATTCCATATAAAATTTCTTATTACTGCTAACATTAGATTACTACTATTAGGTAGACTGTACCTTCGTTTTCTATGCATCCCAGAGAAGATATTCGCTTCCGATCCAAAAGGTCGCTAAAGTTTACCATTTCAAATGTATAATAGGGAATATAAATAACAACTATCAATACCATATTATTAAAAATCGACCAAGTGCGAGTCGGACTCGCGCTTAAAGGGTTCCGTACCATTATCTAAACAAAACGGCAATTAATCGTTTGTGGCATGAAAGCCCCCTTAAATGTTTTTCCATTATTTTTTAATATTTGTTGTGATAGCGGCAACAGAAATAAATTATATCTACGAAAATTTCCACTGTCTAGCTATCGTGAGATATAGCCTGACAGACAGACGGACAGATGGACAGCGGAGTCTTAGTAACAGGGTTCCGTTTTTACCATTTGGGTACGGAATCCTAAAAATATCATAAATATGAAACAAAATTCCTGTATGCTAAAAATAAACCGGCGTCGCGACTTATATGAAAACAAACTTGCACCGCGCCTTATGACCGTCATTTCGCATTACCGATATTACACGACACTTGACCTGAAAACCGATCCCACATACCCACACGGCAATATCGTTGACAACCGATAAATCAACGGGGCTTAATTAAAAAGCCGGCTCTCACGGCTGTCGATAAGCTGGGAGGGCTTAAATTAATTTTGTTCTAAAGTATAAAATGGGCGTTTTATTCACATTGTTTGCCGCCTACATGATGTTTACACGTTGACTGTGTGGTTTTCTTTATTGTGTGAATATTGGCTTATAACGCTTAGCTTCGAGGTTTATACGGTATATTATATGTAATGAATTGTAAAGTACGATTCATAAAGTAAAGAAAGGTTGGGGGAAGCTAAGAGTTGAATGGATGTCCAGTACTTGCTAAGTTTTGTGCGCTCTTTTTTACTATGCTTCGCTCAGCTTCAGAACTTTGTACAATAACCCGGTATTCTTTAAGGACCGATTTAGTTAACGGATGAATCCTTTAACGGATACCATGGAACCTTGCAGGTGACATGCACTATGGTGATATGCACTAAAACCCCCTATGTGGTCTTCCTCTGCGATACGCAGCTTCGACTCCGGGATCTCCAACGAAACGCAGCCAGAGTCCTCTGACCGCGTCGCCCCTGTAGGCCATTGTAAAGGAGAGCAATTACGCTCATCCAGATCTTCGCTGCTTACTACCGTATGTGGCTAGACACCATGCTGAGAATTGCTGGGAAGACGGCTCAAGCTCCTAGCTGCTTTCGCCGCCGACAAGCCCAAAAGCCCACTTTTAATGCCTCTTACGACAGGGAGATACCATATTATATTCCGGTAGCGAGACAACAGGAACAAAATCTTTAAAGGCTTGTTGCTTATGTACTTTGAAGGCTGTATTAAGCCGTCAATTTCATGTTTTGTCACAGTTTTTAAACGTTGTTGACAGCTTAATAAGCAATTTGAATCTGAAACAGGTCGGTTAGTATCCGGTATCTCTATTCATTAATTACTATGCCATTACATTTTCCCTAAAAAGCCTAAGTTGCCTAAATACGATCAGAAATATCTAAGATAGTCAACAGTTAGTGTCCTAAAGCACAAAATTTGATGACTTAGTAATTTGATGAGTAAGTATAAGTGCATTATCTCAATTCAATCTAAAATCATTATCGATTCAGGAAAGCGAAATTGTTTCTTGTTAAAGGCAGTCAACTTCTTATGTTTTCCATCACTATAAAGCATTGATTGTTAAGGTTCAGTGATAATATAAGACTTATTATTGTTATAAGGCAAGTTGTGGCAATGTTATTACGTCAAACCACGAAATGATCACCTACATTGCAACATGATTAATACATTAATAGGCAATCAATTTACTTTGAGATAGCGTGTTAATATTTGAATGTGTAGGCAGTCGCCTCACAAAGTCACGATTAATTAACTAAACGTCTTATATAGGCATTTAAGAGTTACGTTACACTATGTATTTCTGCCTAATATCGGAAGCGTTGAGTTACGATTTGGTCTAATTTGAAGGGTGATAACGGATACACTTACACGAGGCATTCCAAATTAGTCTTCAAGCACACATTAAGGCAGACCTTAGGTATGACAACAGCATAATATATATATCGTGAGATGGTTCTATATAATTATTAATAGTTCTATTGACGGCGGAGACAATTTTTTAATGATATGGAAAAAGCAAACGAGCATACACTTGATGCTGAGAAACTACTGCTACCTAAGGTCAATAGTAATTTATCTCAGATCTCTTGAGGATTAAATTGGAAGGCCTCGAATAAATATTTACTCTCTTGCTATAAAGTGGTAAATATCTCAAAGAAAAAATATCTACCTGGGTATACAACTTGACACCCTCCTTCTATTACCAAATGTCGAATATTAATTTTATTTTATCGTATAGGTCTACAAAGGCACTAACAAATCGTAAGTTATAATATTTTTCTTACCATACCATAAATCCTCATTATGATTTTCTATCCATTCATCAGCCTTTAAAAGTCCACTGCTAAACATTGGCCTTACCTACCGCGCAATATTTCGACCATCTATATATTTGAGCCATCTAAATCGAGCAGTTACCCGTTAACTTTAGGTCACCTTCTAGCCCCCCAGTTATCTGTCCTACAAACGATATATTGCCGGGTCACTTTTATATGAGGCGACCATCTCAGTCCTCGGGAGTAGCAATGCATCCGTGATAGATTTTATATAGAAACCCTGTTCTTTATGAAGTTGCTTACAAATATCCATGGGCGGCAGTAACCTTACCATCAGGTAGGCTGCTTGCTCGTTTACTACTGCATATTTATATAAAAAACGATATTATGGTTTTAAAAATAATGATCAATAAATGAAATGTCTTTATTTTGCATAGGCCTACGGGGGCACTTACAAATTGTCAGTTACAATATTTTCTTACATTACCGCCGGATCGGAGCGACCTCAACTGAGAAGATCCGGCAAGTAACTCAGCGGGTTTGTTTTTTTGTTTGTATAATATCAATCGCGTAAGTATCCTAGCTTCTAGATTATTTAGATCGGTCCCTATTAGCGTTATTAGCGAGGGTACGATTAATTTCCCACACCTGTGAGGGATCAAAGTTGGAACGCCACATGTAATTGGAGCCCAGAACGCCTAATGACCATACGACTAGCTTTGACAAATGTGGGATACTAGATCGTTTCTTTTCTCGGATTACGTAAGACTTTTTGGTTTTTGTTGATTTCTAAGTTCCATTCCTAGTTTTGCTTACGTTTGATAAACGTAATCAAACGTAAGCAAAACTACCAATTAATTCTACCAAATTTAAGTCCATTGTGCTTAGTCTATGGTTGGACTTAAAACTCTCGTTCTTAAAGGACTCGTGCCAAATGGGTGGGACAATAATGGGTTGACAACAATGCTTACGTTTAGCCTATATAGCCATGTAACCTAACCTTCTTAGGAGCAAAATATAAAACTTAGTCCTCGAGCGTAGCAATAAATCTATGATTGACTTCAGTTGGAACTTCTGTTTCTATATGAAGTTGCTCTCCATATGACAGTATCCGTTTACCATAATGTGGACTGCATGCTCGTTTGCTAATTGAAGCGAATATAAAATGTTGACTGTAAGTTCGTTTGCTATATCAATATTTAAAAAAAAAAACACTATAGACTGATCCCAAAATCGATTCTATAGCTAAATGACCCCTTATTAATGATTTGTTTACTACATTGAACATATACAAAGTTGCTTTTATTTTCATTAGCCGTTTTTCAACAACTCAAAAATAATTTAAGAAGTAAAATCGCCGCCATAAAGCTGGAAAGTGGGAAGTTGAGGAAAGGTTTATAGCAATTTACCTAATCCACTAATATCGGCGAAATAGATTGCCTCGTAAAAATAGTTTTTACTGTAATGAGAGTGTAGCGCGGAATATTATAGGGTGACCAATCATATTTTAAAGGGGAGATATTATGGATTGCCTTTGCGAGTTCGATAAATTCTAAATTTAGAGTTGTTTTATGTTTATCTTCGCAACCACTCTACAAACTTTTTTTTTACAAAGGGAGGTACAGTATATAGTGAAGTCGTTTGTAAAATAGTTAGAACGCAAACAAGTCCTAACAATCCAATACACCTGTTGTCTATGAGCAGGTAATGCTACGTAACAGTTCGGCTATTGTGAGTTATTAGCCGAAATGACTAGGATTAGCAGCCACGCTTACCACTTAATAACTATCTTATACCTAATTTTTTTTTATATTCCACGCGTTTTTTTTTAATAGTTTCGCGTCCACTTGTGGATGTGGTTGTAATCCACTCCGTGAGTTCTCAGCCTTACATAATTAGTCAGTTCTTCTCATGTTATTCTTATATTCTAATAAAAGCGTTCAAAGTCGTATACAGTGTAAAATTAAGTATAAATATCTGACCAATGTCCGACCATCTCAAATAACCTCTCAAATTTCAAAAAAAATATATATTAATATACAGTACCGTTATTATTATCTATGGAACAAATATAGCAGGACTGTCCGTCAAAAACAAAAGCCCTTGAGTCACTATATCCACGACACGCCGGTGGTTTACGATCCATTCTATCGTCGAAGTTGGTTGGATCGTGTTGCGGGACCGAGGGAAATTTACGATCCGCCAATAAAACCTCTCAGATGATACTAAAATGGTTTTTAATGACGCGCGCAACGCATTGATGCCTTTATTAACTGGTGGCTTGTTTGGATGGCTCTTTTAAACTAGACGGGAGTTTTGTCTTAGCTGTTTAAAGCAATAAAAGAGGAACGTATGGTTGTCGCATGTGGCAGCATATGACTTAACACTCCTTAGGATAACTTGGTATGGCCGAGAACTAAGTCTAAAAATGCTATATATATTTAGATGTATAGGTTAAAACGTAAACGATAATGTTTTTGAAGAAATGTATTAAACTTGTACTGAGGGCGCTGTACAGTTGTAAATATTAAATACATGCCCTTTTTTTTGTTTTTGAGCACATTCCTACATTACTATTTATTTTGCTCGTAATTTTCATTATTTTCTCCATTACTTGAAATTCCGGGTGGCAGAGTGGTCATGCCGATGTACCTGTCTATCACGCAATTGATATCGGCTTCGATCCCCGGCCAGTCAATCCCAGGTCAGTAAAATTGAATTGAATAAGTTTAGACTTTTATTCTAGGTCTCAGTGTTTGTGAATTTATCTTTGTGTGTATACATTACTAACACCCAAACACACTAACGACACCTGATCAAATCCTAGTGTGGAGTTACGAGCCTAAAAAGCGTTAGTAGCGTAAGGCAATCATTATAGTTTTACTAATCAATAATATTTAATCAAACGCTCAAGAATTCGTACATAAATACTCAAAAGAAAAGTCTAATTTTAAGTTCTAATATTTGAAGTAACTCATTCAATGTCAACAGAACATATTCCTGTTTACTACGTGAAAACCATGAATATATGCAGTCTTAGATAAGGGGATTGTGTACTCTTGTTGTCGAATAATGCCGACGCTTTCACCGTGGAGTAAGCAATCCTCTGTTTTATATTACAGTAGATTATTTTCGTGGATCTGCCCGTGTCGGTCGCCAGGTTTGTTAATGCAGGTTAGCAAGTAAATACGTAGGGCCGTAGGGTACGTAGGGCATACATTGCTCGAAGGACCGATAACCAATGGGGAAGAAAGGTCCTCGTGTGGTGATCACTTTACATACATATATACAATATTTACATAGGAGTAACTACCACGTTTATAATTTGTTCACCGAATTCTAAAAATAAACTGAAAAAAGTGAATGAATTTACACGTCGGTGTGATAGAACGCCACCCTAAGCTGGGTCTATGATACTGAAGGCCAGTCCACAATGGTGTTTGTCATGATTTATAGTAAAACTCCAGGACACCATTGTGGACAACTGTTTATGATGTGGATAATTTCGGTCTTTCCGAAGTCTCAGCGCCCATTGTTGGAACTTTCAGGCTTAGCCAAATGAAGGGACGAAGTTTTCATAGAGCTAGCTTTTAATAGTTCGGGCAGTTTGTTCAGTTTGGAATGTCCTTTTGTGAAGAAGGGCGAATGTAAAAGGTATAAGAATATGTTTGTTGTTCAAGGACGCCGTTTGGGAACCCTTTAAAGAAACTTGTTTTCATGGTTACGTATTTATATTACGTATATTTTCTTTTAAAATATGGAAGTAGCAAACGAGCTTGCAGTCACCTATAATCAACCTAAGATTATATCAGAGTATTACCTGAGGTTAACCATAGATGCTACTCTTGAGGACTAACTTCGAACGCCTCGGATGAGTATATCTCCCTTACCACACCCTTAAGACCAAAACAGAGCAACGCATAACACTACTGTTATTAGGCAGAAATAGGTATTAGAAATATTAAGCAAACAATCGAAATGTATGGTAAGCTTACTAATATTGGCATCATTCTTAACCGATGGCCATGAAATATTCGCTTTAAAAGACTCATATAGTGCATGTAGAGACTATAAGCATTAAGAGTTAAAAAGAAATTCAAACTAGTAAGAAAAATGTTTGGTAAAGCAATTTCATTAATCATGTCTCGGATTTTATAAAGTCACGTAATTTCAACGACCAAATCTGACACTTGACGTAGCGTACTTCGCGTAACGTACTTCGTAGCTCTGGGCTTCGTAGCAGATAGATACTAGTAGCAGTTTTCAAAATCTGTGATAACCTTATGTTATAACTAAGTGAAGTGATGTGAAATATAATGAAATGAAATATTTTGTGGCAGTCAACGGGGGCACTTATATATTGTCAGTTATAACATTTTTTACACTACCACCGGATCGTAACATGACCCCAAGTGCGAAGTTTGGGTTAAGAAACTTAGCGGGTTTATCTCTTACTAGAATAAATACAAATAAGAAGTATAATATATTTTAAACAAAGATTGTTTATATAATATACTTCTTATTTGTATTTTTACATGGCAATAATAGCTCCAATATGTTGCCTTACTAAAGTTTAAAACCCAGGCACACAACAGTTATAGCCTAGTACTTAATCCATGGAGTCCATGTTTTGTACCCCAGATTTGCGTCCTGAATTTAACTCTTGTAGATTTAACAGCAATTTAAATGATCAGTATAAAATTGGTTAATATTTATAAATTTTGAATATTCCAGTAACAGGGAGACAAGGCCGCAAGGCAACTGATCGGCAGATACACCGCGTCGTTCGGACCCGGGCGACATATTGTGGCAACTCCATCGGAATAAATCGCTGTGTACCTGGCTTTACAAGGATGTAGTATGACTATATGTGACTTATTTTATATCTTCTATACGTATGTTACTTAAAATTTTAAGTAGTCTTGGCTAAAAGTTGGAGAACGTATGAGGATTAGATTAGGACCTGGATTAATACATAGCATACTCTTAGTCGTAGTAAATAATCGAAATGAGAGGGGCCGGCATATAAGATAGTTTATTTTAAAGATTGTGAGAATAGATGCGTGGATATTTTTTACTCTTTCACACAAAAACTATTAATAAGATTTGGATGAAACTTTACCACTCTCATAGTATGTATATGGTTTGGATTAACACAGAATTCTCTTTTTTATATTTGTACCTGATGATAAGCAGACGGCCTACCTGATGGAGTCACCGTCAGCTATGGACATTTGCAACACCAGAGGAGTCCCTGGGGTGTATCACAGCCATACCTATCTATAGCGTGAATCAGTTCTTACGTTCCGGTGAAAGGGTGTGTTTGACGTCCGACTTGCATAAAAAGCAACCATATTAGTCCTTGGAACCGCATCTGTATGAAGTTGGACACTGATGTCCATAGACGGCAGTGACACAATCAGATGAACAGCATGATCATATACTACTTAAATCTTTCATAAAAAGTTCATCCTTTTATCAACTTATTTGAGTGGTCAAATATTTAAAGGATGTACTTACATTCATTAAATATTTAACCGCAAGGTGTGAGTGGAGGCTCTAGCATATTGGCCACGTCAATAAAGCAACAATTTGTTGTCACAAATTTTCATTTTTTAATGCTATTCGCTGTGAGGAAACCTACTACGAGGAGAGCCTTCCGGTATCTCACAAAGGAAGCACCAGTGCGTTCATGTTAAGTTCCCGATGCGTCCCTTTATGCGTAGTAAAGCCAACGAGATGTTATAATAAATAGAAATTTCGCATAAACTGATCTATTATTCAAAAAGACTTGAAGATTTCCCAACTAAAAAAAGGAAAAAAGGAATGTATGATCATTCTTCCAGCGTTGTTATATCATTGTTACAATAGAACGGCCTGTATAAATCCGAGTATATTTATACAGAGGACGGTGTACGGTTGATCCATTTTTTCATGAATTATAGCGCTCTGGGGGGGAATATGAGAAAATACGACGCCCGGCTTTGAAATGACGTCACTTGGCAAAAACACCAAAGGGATTTTTGGAGCAAATCTCGAATTCTGGGAAACGGAGTCAGGGTAATTTGTGACGGCTGGTATTGATACTAACTAGTAGGTACGTACGACTCTCGGATTCTGACGGCTTAGGATCCCTTGTGAGTGATTTTGTGATATCTCTTTTCCATCCTTCTAAGTTTTATTACGCACTTGTGTGTTTCATCAGCGTTTAGAAAAGTAATATAACTTTTAGTTTTAATTACTTTTAATAGATAAAATGGATTTCATTTAACGATAAATATATTTTCAATCATTTACGTTAATAAAATTACTCACAAATAGACAGTCAAAAGTCTAAGAATACCAGATTTGGTTTTGTCACTACAAATTACCATTTTATGCAAATGTATGTAATGTATACACGGAAAATTTCGATATTTTTATTTTATTTTTATTTTTATTTGTTTATTGGATCATCCACAAAATTACAAAATACAACAATTCTTACACATCTATATCATACAATAATAAT
>DWNE01007477.1:0-12221 GCA_018249875.1 Cecropterus toxeus | reverse complement strand
CAACGCATCTGTGATAGACTTCAGATAGAACCCCTGTTCTATATGAAGTTGCTTACAAATGTCCATTGGCGGCAGTAACTACTTACCACCAGGTGGGCTGCTTGCTCGTTTGCTACTTCATATTTATAAAAAAAAATGACAGCATTGTTGTGTGCTGTTGTGTTCTGGTCTAGGTGTTGTAAGGGATACATACTTATCCAAGGCGTTCCAACTTAGTTCTCAGGGGTAGCAATGTATCTGAGGCCAGCCTCAGATCTTCAATTATTTCTAGGCGGAGCAAGAACTTTAAAATGCCGCCCCTACCCACTTGAATTTCTTTTTACCATCATTTCAGCCATAAAATGTCCAATAATTGGCTGTCATTAAAACGTATACTTGTCAAGTGTTCCACTTCCTACTGACTAGGCGTCCTAATGGTCAAAGTTAAATCAATTATGAATTCGCATTTGTTTGCAAGGTTTAAATTTGCCGCCCTCTGAACTTGCCGCCCGGGGTAAAGGCCCCGACGTACCTCCCCCTCTTCCTAGATCCCTAGGGGCTATCTGAGGCTAACATCATGTAAGACTCTTATCTAACCAGGAGTTGTTTACTAATGCATATGACCTCAGTGGCCACTTACCATCAGGTGGGCTGCATCCTCGTTTACTTAATTATTAAAAAAACACAAGAAATGAATTCGATGGTGATTAAAATTTATTAAAAGTTAAAACCTGAGAACATAATAAAACTTACATTTCTCCTTCATTTTATCTTCCCCTTTAAATTATCTTCAAAGTTAGGCACTATACAATCGTAATATATTGTTATTAGTTTGCATTTAAACGCCTAATAAGATTTTAAAATAGATTAACATCGTTCACGCTTGACCATGCTCCATTCTAAAAAAGAATAAACTATATTTACTATTCATAATTCACTCATGTAAGGTACAACAAGCGACCATAATACCAGTTCCAGAACCAGAATAGAGCTACGGTATCCCCTGTCTGTCGCAAGAGGCGACTAAAAGGGGCGTCAGGGGTTGCGGGCGGCAAGAGTTGGAGCTCGAATGGTCCAGCCAAGCGAACCCGGGAGGAAGGCGGTATAACATACCGCCGTTGTGCACCGCTATTGTCACCACATTGTGTGCTCGCATACCGTCTTAAACACCTCAAAGCACAGTGAGCGGAAATGCTCACCGGGAAGCAACCCGAAAGAGGCATTGTGCTCCAGTTATGTTCCTCTGGAGATCAAAAGTCCTCCACGCAGCACTGGGAGCCACTGGTTTTAGTGCGATGAAATTCCTGCATAAAAGGGTGTTACGTCAACGGCGTCAAGTATCTTTTGAGGTTTCCTCAGTGATAAAGAAAAAAAGCAACAGTAAGAGACTTATTGAACAAGGATCTGCGCTAGTTACTCCTGCCTATGCCTATATTATCTATATATAATATAAACATACTTAATTAACATGAAAATTCCACATGTAACCTCTAGTGTCTACTGGAACTTTATTACTTACGTCTCCAGCCATTACAGTTCTCGTATTCAAGATCGCAGTAACTGTTAAAAGTTTTATATTGACCATCGTAATGTCTTCCGCAGACTAAATCACGTCTGAAATTTAGTAAATAAAAATAAATGTTTAGAATTATATTTATATATAGGTATTATTTTATTTTATACGTAAAAGAAGCAAATGGGTATAAAGTACACCTTATGGTAAAGAAGCTCCATCGATCATGGACATCTGTATCAACTTCAGATAAGAGGAATCCTAGGTTGACTATAAGTCACCCTTGACGCATCCTTGAAACCGTAATAATACCTGCTTTGCTACCAAGCAAAACAGAGTTAAGTGGTACTGCATTTAACACTGCTTTTGCTGGGTAGACTTTGCTTCGCAGCCGACCCACATAAGGTTTGACCTTTATGGTGTACAAGATGTTAATCCCTATTTAACCCCCCTAAGGGGTTGAATTTCTTAAAATTCTATCTTATCGCTCAATCACACCATAAAAGGAACTCCTGTACCAAATTTCAAGGTTCTAGGTATAGCAGTTTCAGCTTAATATATAAGTCAGCAATATTTAAGTATTTTCTATATATAGAAGACTAGCAGAACCCAGTGCCCACTTCGTTGGACATAAAAAAAATGATGTATCTGTTTGCATTCATAATTTCTACCCATAAAGCCATATACTAAGTTTCATGGAGCTTGCTTCAAAATTGGCGAGCTTTCATACAAACTTTTAATCCCTATTTAAACCCCTTAGGGGTTGAATTTCTAAAAATCCTTTCTCATCGTTCACTCACACAATGAAAGGAATCCTTGTACAAAATTTTAGGGTTTTAGGTACAGTAGTTTCGGTTGTGCATTGATATATAAGTCAGTGAGTCGGAATTGCCTTTTATATACTCGTATATAGATAAATACGTTTTGCCACACATAGCGCGCATAAAATCTTTCGCTTCGAAAGTGTGAAAGTAATAGTATTTTTTATACGATTGAAGCAGCAAACGAACATACTGTTCACGTGGTAGTAGGTGGTGACCGCCGCCCACAGACATCTGTTATCAACTTCATATAGAACAGTAATACTATCTAAATCACAGATGAGTTGCTACTCCCGAGGACTAAGGTCTTCGCCTCATATGAAAGCGACAACCACACTCTTACATCAACGCAAGAACTACTTCACGCTAAAAATAGGTGTGTAAGTAACGTTACTTATAAGCCGTGGGACAAGTGTTGATGAACACGACGCATCCTTTGTCAATGAGGTCCTTTTTTCTAAAAACTGAGTTTTTGGGATAGAACATGAATTTTCCTTGCCGTGTTACGGTTTTGTTCACATAATCAGCTACTGTAGTCGTAATAACTGTAAATATAAATACATTTTGTTAGAGTAAGTTAGTGAACTCATTTCATTAACCTAGTACAGTGTTTTTCAACCTGTGAGTTCTGACCTTTGGCGGTCGCGATGCCTAGAGGATCGAAAAAAAATTAACAATCCTTTGAATCTGGACTGGTTACATAGTTGTAACAATATATAATAATATAAAACAAAATCGTCAAAGTGTAAAAATAGTACATTAAAAATTTGAATACGAATACAAAAGAAGAAAATTGGGTTATAAGAATGTTACCTGAGTAATGAAAGGGTTGTTTTTTAGAGTCATAATTATTTAATTATGTTACCTCGACAAAACTGTGGTCTTTGTATAAGCAATTAAAAAACAGGCCCAGTCCGAGTCGGAGTCGGAGTCTTTAATTCCGAGAGGAAATCTGTGCTCAATAATCCGGCGATAGTGTGTTAACTGCTACCACAAAATTGTATAGAGTATACATATATTTTACATGATTAACGTTAACTATTATTTTCCAGCAGGTGCTAGGTTTCATTGGCTAATTGTTTTTACTGCTCAAATGTTCGATCAAAGTACTATGTTTGGTCGATCGCAGTCATCCATTTATTTACTTTATTTTTCTTAAATTCATATCAAGCTATCTAACGCAAACCCGAAGCACTTACTTGATTTCGGTATGTAATTATGTAAATCAATAATAATTAATCTCTGAAATCTATGTAGGTGTAAGTCGTGTGATATTTATGTACCTGATTCCCATGTCTCCGCCTGCGTCTGTTGTGTTTACAATGTTAATAAGTATTAGATGTGTTACTCTAGATCATTAACTACATGTATGCCAAATTCTGTTGAAATCCGATGCGTAGTTTTCGGTTGAAAGAGCAATAAATACATACATCCTCACAAACTGTCGCATCTACAATATTAGTCATATGACCCGCGTGGCAGAGCGGTCACCATACCGTTCTGACACGCAATGGGTCCCGGGTTCGATCCCCGGCCAGAGAGATGTGAATGATGAGTTTAGATTTCTGTTCTGGGTCTGGGTGTCTGTGTATAATCGCCTTTGTGTGTCCATGGCACCCACGATATAAAAGAGAACTCTACTGTGGGGCTATAAGTGTAGAAAGCATAGAAAGTGTTTATTTTATCACAAAGCACAATACAAATTATAATAACAATTATAAGGATATTACTCATAAAAATTGCCACAGATCGGAATAAGGTAAAACTGGAACCGCACTTACGTAAGTAAATCACAGCCAATGCCTTTAGAAACATTGTATCGGGAAGTACCTAGCAATAGTACATTGAGATTTCAATTATCGTTAAGTCAAAGTATTCCATAAAAATAATTGAGTTTACAACTGAGATGGAGTTCTGCACAATTAATGTATAAATAACTAGATATTCCAAGCAACTCCGTCCAGTTGGGTAAGTATAGTATTGTGAAAAGAAAAGCAGTGGCTTTTCCTGTCACAATCTTGGAGTTACACTAGAACCTTAAACCTTGGTACTTTCATTTGAAGTTAAAAAAAAGCAACACATAGATTATAAAATACATTTTAATAACTTTTACACTGTTTACATTCGCGTATTAAAAAGGTTTAAAAAGTTCAGTAAGTTTTCAGGTACATACGTTTATCTAAAATACATGTCTTTTGGTACATTTTTATTTAAAAAATTGAGTAATAAATGTCTAAGGACTACCCTTCAGGATTGATTTAGCTTCGCTCACCACCTGTACTGCAGGGCCAGCAGAGATAATGGCATCTCGAACCCTCTGTCCAGCCCTTTCCTGAAATAAGATACTATGTACAGTTATCTCTTAGTTTTTAGCGATAAAACTATTTTTACCCAACCGCGTCAGAAGAAGGGTAATGTTTTTCGAGCTTATGTATATACATATGTTTGTTTCTTCGGCACACGCTACAGCCCAAATGGCTTGACGGATTGTGACGTATGACATATTATAGGAATCGTCTCAATTTGTATAGTGACATAAGCTACATATTTTTTACAAATGGCCCCTGGAAATAGAGGAAAAATGGAAGCAGGGGTCATTTTTTTTACTGTTACGACGATATCGAAATCAAATTAAAGCTATTAAATAGACCAATCTCAAAATATATATTATAATACTTTTACTAAACTATTTTGATAAATACTTATATAAGCATTAAATTTAATATAATTATGAACAAAAAAATAGTTTAAAGCAGTCGAGTTTTGTGTTTTAATGTTTTTAACGATATTACTACATAGTTGCAACTTTCTTGAAAGCTCCATGATATTGGGCTTTCAAGTCACTAATATTTTGGCCTAATAAAGCACTGTAAGCTTATGTTCGGATTTAAAGGGCAAGCGATACTTCGAAGGTATACTTAGTCCTCAGGGCAACCAACGCATCAGAGCCCAACCTCAGGTTCTAAACTAATCTTGTCCGGTGTAACAATTTCCCTTTCTTACTTTTAGCACTCACCTTCAAGTGCTATATATTCTTAATACTCCGAATTATTCAAAAAATCCTTCCAAATCTAGTAAAAATAGTAAAATAACTCACAATTTCCTTCAACGGGTTCCATGGAGCTGCCGTCACAGTGGTTGCGGCCATTAAACACGCGAGCACAAGAAAGAAAATCTTGAAGAACTTCATTTTGGTGATTAATATTTTCAAGTATTTACAAAATTGAGAGTACTGATTAGTAAGGAGAGTCGAAACAATATGATACAAGATGGATGCCTCCCTTTATATATCTATTTTCCGGGTAGTTATTCTAATATATCTTGATAGATAGTACCTATAATATAGTAGTGTACTTATTCTAATATCAAATGTTTCCATTGAATAATAAATTACAATTATTTTCACCTTTTTGAAGTTATGTCAGTATTGTGTCGTGTAGTGTTTGAATAGCACCCATATTCCCGTGGCGTGAAAGGCGGCTAATGAAACGAATTTCGCTACAATTTGAAGGGATATTTCGCGGTTAGGGAAAAATCAGGATGGGTACTAGGGTAGTAGTTCTTTCCTGTGTAACAACACGACCCAATGCTGTTACCAACATGCCTGGCACGGTGACTATTGACAAATCCCACCTTAAAGCATTGATTTTTTTTTATTTATATGAAGTAGCAAACGAGCAAGCAGCCCACCTGATGGTAAGTGGTTACTGCCACCCATGGACATTCGTAAGCAACTTCATATAGAACAGGGTTCTGTATGAAGTCGACCACAGATGCTTTGCTACTCCCGAGGACTGAGATGGTCGCCTCATATAACAGTGAGCCGGCAACCACACCTTTCCACCTTAACGCAATTGCTTCACGCTAGAAATAGGTGTGGCGGTGGTACTTTCCCGGTCGAACTACATTGTTTCTACCACCCGTTGAATTGATGATTGATGGATATGCGCTTGCCTATTGCACCCTATACAGTGGAATGTGAGGCGTGTGAGTCAAACGACAGTAGCAGTTAGACTAATTTATTGTCTTATAACATCATTCATACATTACACATTACACATACACATATTATACCACCACACCTCGGGGGTATAAAAGAAAAAAAATTAAGAGCAAAATGCTGATGGCCTCGCTCGATGAACTTCTAAACGATGGAAAGCTGTGAAGATATGGTTAATGTAAGTTAGATTTATGTTGTTGTGTCTATAAATTTATGTTTTTCTTTTCAGTGACACTTTTGGGAATACCACCACCAGGGGCAAGCGACAGTCGGGCTGTCAGTGAGTATCTTATGTTACTTTTAACTTTAAAAAAACCAATTGCAAATCGGACTCGCGCACGAAAGGTGAAGCGCCGGCTTTGGAGATATTATAACCATTATTATCTATAAATAATAGGATGATTTAGTTTTTGTACTTTTATAACAAATGAATACATTCTAATAGATATTTTCGCATATGCTGTACGGTTACTTTTCTTACAAGAAACGTAATATAAATTTGATTTTAATTTACCAACGAATAATTTAGTTTAAACCTGCATCTTGTGGTGAAACATAGGAATTCTTGATAATTTGAATATATCTATTATTTGTATTCTTATTAATAAAACACACACGCTTTCTACACTCATAGCCTAACACTAGGATTTTCTCCTGTGTCGTGGGTGCCATGGACACACAAACACGAATACACAAACACCCAGACCCATAACTGAAATCCAAACTCAATATTCATATTTCTATCTAACCGGGAATCGAACCCGGGACCCACTGCGCGTCAGACCGGTATGGTGACCGCTCGGCCACGTGGGTCGTCACCATCAAGAAATCGGAATGAGCGCCATCTAACACTCTAAAGTTAAAATCGAGCAAATAGTCACGTTTGTGGTATGGGAGTCTCGTAATCCCACACCTACTTCTTGCTTTAAGCAGTTCTTGCGTGAGGTGGAGGGGTGTGGTTGAGCTTACTTATATATGAGACGAACATCTCAGTCCTCGGGAGTAGCAACGCATCTGTAATCGACTTCAGATAGAACCCCCTGTTCTATATGAAGTTGCTTACATATGTACATGTGACAGTAATCACTTATCAGGTGAGCTGGATGCTCGTTTGCTGCTTCGATCACTTAAAAAAAAATAGGTGTGGCGGCGGTGCTTCCGGAGTCGAACTACAAAGAGTTCTCTACCTTTAAAACTAAAAATAATTTAATAATACGTTTCCAGGAGGAACCAGTGGCAGTGTCGTGACGGGAGCTGCATCTCCTTCGATGGCAAGTGTGATGGAGAAATCAACTGCCCAGACGGCAGTGACGAGACCCATCCACTTTGCAGATTTACGCCGTGAGTAACGTTATATTCTTAATTATATCACAGTACGCTTGGCAGATGTGAAACATCGTGTTCGTGCAAGTAATATGAACATTACTTGACAAAGACAAGATTATAAGAACTATATATATAGCATAATGAAAATACAGCCATCTACGAACAATAGCCCGCACTAAGATGAACTAACACCGCAGCCCGCTTAATCTTGTGCGATACTTAATAGTCTCGACAATGTATAACGGATGACGCTAAAATAAATAAATACAAGCATCACCACGCCAAAAATCTGGTTTACATGAGGATAAGGCAGACGGGCTACCTAATGGAAAGTAGTCACCGTCGCCTATGAACACAACACCAGAGGAGTCGCCAATGCATTCGCCGGCTTTGAAGGAGAGCTCTTTTTACACCCTTCTTGAAGAACCACATATCCTAGCACTGCGGGAATCCTCAGGAGGAAGCTCATTCTACATCTTGCGCGTTGGTGGCAGGAAAGAGCGTGCAAACCGAACTGTGGAAGAGCCACGAATCCAGTTGATGGTGGAACCTCAAACTTCGGCGAGTGGTACGATGGAGGAATGTCGATGAGGGCACCACATCAAAGAGTTCCTTGAAAATCACCATTGTAAAGCCTGTAGAACACGCAGAGGGAACCTTCAAGAGGTACCCGAAGCTGTGGGAGCAACACCGGGTTATGTTGGATTTTTACCGCTTAAAACCCTCCCCCCGGTGGTCGTCCTCAGCTCTGTGTGGGGAGTCCGGGATCTCCAACGGAACACAACCAGAGTCCTCCGAGCGCGAAGCCCCATTCCAGGCTCTTTCCCGGTGAGAATTTACCCTCACCATGTCTTCAGGTGTTTACCACGGCATGTGACCATACATGCCGCCGTCCTTCCCAGGTTCGCTTGGCTGGGCAGCTCCAGCTCCCACTTTACTACCCACAACCCCAGAAGCCCCTTTTAGTCGCCTCTTACGACAGGCAGGCTACGCAGAGGGAACCTACAGTATAGATCAGAGGTTCCCAGACAATTTTATCTTGTAGAAGACTCCTTTCAATTTTTTTTTGATTTTGGTAGACCCCTTCCTGGCTACATTTATATCACATAATTCCAATTTTTATTTACGCCTACGTAGATCCCGATCGATTCACCCATGGACCCCAGGGGTTCCACCTGGACCACTTTGGGAATCACTGGTATAGATGTTTCACACCATATTTTATCGTTTTCTGTAGGTGCCAGGGCAACTTATTCCGTTGCACCTATGGCGCCTGTGTGGATGGCACCGCTCCATGCGACGGTAAGCAGGACTGCGCTGACAACTCGGATGAGTTGCTACCCAGATGCTCGAACGTATCCAGGACTGTAAGGTAACTACCATTTTTTTAAACGACTTAAAAAATGAGGAGGTTCTCAATCCGTCTGTTTTTTTTTTTCATTATGTGTAGCAACAAAGCATGAGTGAGAACAAAAGAAAGAGCAAACGCAAGCATGAGTACACCTTTTTTATCAGACTAAAGTAGATAATGAACATGCGGCCCACCTAAAGGTAAGTGGTTACTTTCGCTTCTGGACAGTTAAGCAACTACATGTAAAATAAAGACTACCAATTCACACTTTTCCAGCGCGGTGGACTATGGCCAAAAACTTTCTCATTCTGAGAGAAGACCCGTGCCCAGCAGTGGGACAATAATGGGTTAACGTTGATGTAAAACAAGGGTTCTATCTGAACTTTTGAAGTGAATTACAGATGCATTGCTACTCTTACGATGGTCGCTTCATATGTAAGTGAGCCGGCAACCACACTCTTCCACCTCTCGCAAGAACTACTTCACGTTAGAAATAGGTGTGGCGATGGTTCCTTCCCGTTCGATGTTCTTTCTACCGTAGTTCGGAATCTATTTTCGCATATACCACTCTTCAGATTCTACATAAGCTGCGAAGGAAAATCGTTAGCGTGATTCAGAAAGGAGTAAAGCGTCATCTAGTAGCGCTGAGAACTACTTTCGTAACGCCATTCCATCGACTTTCAAATCACAACGATTCTAAAGAAGTTACAATTTACCACTGTTTGCAACAAAAACAAACACTTATTTTATAGCATCATTTAGTTAAACTAAAGATGGATTGAATCTTAATTTATTAGCGCTAATACTCTTCGCCAAACTCCCAAGTATTAAACAATATCAAAGGTATTAAAAAAGTGCTCACAATATCAATTGTTTTTAGGAATAGGTTCAGGTGTGACAGTGGAGAGGACATCTCCGTGACAGGGTTATGTGACGGGACAAAGGACTGTGCCGACGGCTCCGACGAGGACATCCGCGCGTGCGCCGGCAAGACCTGCCCGACGTATCTGTTCCAGTGCGCGTACGGCGCGTGCGTCGACCAGGGCGCTGACTGCGATGGGGTACGTTGGACAGGATACTGACTGACATGAAATGAAATGTCTTTATGTTTGTATAGGCTTACGGGGCACTTACAAATTGTCAGTTACAATTTTTATTTTTTCACTACCACCTGATCGAATAGGAGAATATAAGCTAGAACAGGGTACTGAGTGTGGGGATGTGTGTTCGGTCATACGGAGCTAATCTCTATGAGCAAGCCATATGATCTAAAACAGTCAATTGAATATATGATAGGGAGAGCTTTGTTCGTGTGATTAGGGTACTGACTGTGATAGGAGAACAGTGTAAGATTGAGCAGGGTACTGATTGTGACATTATTTGTTCGATCAGATTGTGATGTGGAATAGGGGAGTTGTATTATGGGACGTGGTAATTTGAAAGGCTATAATCTCTGACAGGGTATTGAGTGTGGGATTGTGTATTCGATCAGAGTACTAGGAGAATTGGAGAAGTATAAGAGAGCTGTATTATGGGCTGTGGGAATTTGATAACGGTGCTGATAGAGTATAAATGACTAATAATAAAAGTTTGATTTTGATTGAGGGTGACATAAGATTGGAAGCTTAAAGGACTAAGTGTGGAATTGTGTGTATGTTCAGAGTATAGTACCTAAATGGGATAGGACAACTGTATTATGGACCTTGATTACATGATAATAACTATGATGATAGAGTTTGAAAGGAGAGGTTGAGTGATTGATTAGGGTACGAAATGTGATAATATAAGGCTTTAAGAGTGTACTGAGTGTAAGATTGTGTGTTCTATCAGGGTACTGAGTGAAATGAGAGGGCTGTAATATGGCAGGGTACTGAGTTTAAAGTTCTGATAAAATTATGTGTTCGATCTCTGTAATGGAGGAGGGGCGATGTCACAACGACGCTGATACTGTAACAGGGAGGGGAGAGTACTGACTGATATAGGAACAGGAGACTGAGTTTGACCAAGGTAATGACAATTCAACTGGCATATACAGTTTCATTCTTGTCGTTTCTTTCCAGAAACAAGACTGCGCGGACAACTCCGACGAGTCCGACGAACTCTGTAACCGTACTTCGACGAATGTCATCAAGCCTACCCAGCCGCCTGTTAGGTAACTTATTTGTCTATCTAAATATTTTATACTTATTATCTATACTTAATCTATATAAAGTATAGATAATAAGTGTCCTAAACGTTAACGCAAGATTTGAATTTGTCGCCATTTGTGCTGTAAAGTGTTAGCAAACCCTAAAAAACATCATTTCGACACAGACATTTTAGGGTTAATAAAAATGGAGCGTTACACCATGGAACTACAAGTCGCCATTATTGAATAATATTTAAAAATAATGAAGCTTAGCGACCGCAGTTTGTAAATTACATACAAAATATATTCAGAATTGTGTTTTCAACAGTTGGAAAACTTCGCCAAATGTCATTTTTCAACTTATCTCTTATTAGCTGGGTACCTTAAAAAGGAAGTTGTTACTGAACTTTTTTTTATGTTATAGTCCTGGAGGGGAGGGTGCGTGTGTAATGCCCGATGATCCAGACAATGGGAAGTACGTAGTCCAAGGTGCACCGTTCGCATCTCCAGGACAGCGGTTCAACTTCATCTCCCTCAACGCGAGCTGCTTGGAGAGCTACGGAGTCGACGGCGATAATATAGCCAACTGTTATAACGGAATGTGGTATCAGCAGCTACCAAAATGTACACGTAAGTCAATCGATTCGTACTACCCGTTCACGCTAAGTTTGTCGCTGTCGACGCGACGTCAAATATGTAGCGTCAGCAAAAAAACCAGTTTGGAAAATATATATTTATTCGTTGTTACGGATTACATACAATTTTATTAATAAAACCAATGAAATTTAATAACTTTTTGCATTTTACGGTATTATGAATGAACAGGTTTTTTTTTTTCATTTAAAAAATCTTATGACCTTTAACTCCATATAACGATAATCACTTCGTAGTCTTTTTTTCTTTACCCATAGTTCTAATACGAAAATGTATATAGTTATGTATGTATGTACGTATGTATGTATGTATGTATGTATGTATGTATGTACGTATGTTTGTTTGTTTGTATGTATGTCCATTTCTTTGGCAACTATAACCGTTTATTGGCAGTAATCAAACGCATATCTACAATCAGAAAAAAAAAAACATTTTTATCAGACTGCGTT
>DWNE01007476.1:0-12222 GCA_018249875.1 Cecropterus toxeus | reverse complement strand
TAATTTTTTCTGTTTTTAAGCATGTAACAGAAAATATTAATATGTTGTCGTACTCACGTACTTATGGTATATTTTGGCATTGTGTTTATATTATTATATAGAAACTAAAGCTAAATAGTAGAGCGCAAATCAATTCTATAACTACCTCCTAACTACATCACACAAAAAATAAAAAGATATATATCGTCATTAAATCTAAATTAAAATAAATAAGAAGAACGTAAGTGAATAATCGATAACAGATTATGTTGTATTTGATCTGGAAGATAATTTACAATAATAGCAAACTGGCGTTAAGGATATAATATAATACAGATGTTTAGATAAGGATCTAATCAAAATGTAAAGACAGCGATACTAAGAAAGATATCTGACTGGCGACTGCCTTGATTCGTTGGGATCTGCACACGCCATATGTTTATTATTGTGTAGGCACAGAGACACATTACAATAAATTGCCGCATGCACCCCGCGGATGCCGACTCCTGTTCTGGTGCAATATAAATAGATCTAGAATGTAAAAGGTTATTGAGATGTATTGATAGCTTGTTAGTTTAACTGTTGCATAGATAGTCAATAAGCAGCTAAATAAAGCAGTAGAGTAAGTTTGGTTGATCGCGCTAACCTCAGGAACTACTGGTTATTAATCGAGGAAGGCTTTAGGCCAAATAACATCACGCTATGTTTGTTTGTTTTTTATTAGATTGAAACTGCGTGGCACAGCTAGTCGGATATATAATAAAACGATTAAGTAGCACGTAGGGACAACTGAAAATAACAAAGATAATATAACTACATACTACATATTATTTCTCCATACTTTTTAAAACTTCAAAACAATCACTGTCTTATATTACGTAAGAAAAGGTACCAAAATGAAGAAGCAAACACATTTATGCAGACTCTTGATGATTATGTTACAACGAGTCATATTGCTACCTTTATGATGCATAACTTTTTCAGCTAAAACTCATCAAAGCAAACATTTGTACTATAAAGTACTTAGAATTTATCAGTCCTTGCTGTGTTGGCCTAATCAAACCACACAAAGTTCTACCTGCTGTAATAAAAGGAGCTTAGAATCGCCGTAATTTTAATATGTCTAACGCTACTTGATTAGTCACTACTGCCAAAATGCTAATGATGATTACGAGAAGTTTACTTAGCATTATTTAAGTCAATATTTACAGTTCATTTTAAATAGTATGCGTCATTCTATAACGGTGAAGTACGATAACACAAATAATGTTGGGTTTAAGTTCGTGTCAAAAGAAAGCAAAAGAAAATGCAAGAGAGTTACTTAACACCTCTTTTTAGAACGAATCAGTTACTGAAGTATGAAGGTACGGTCAATACGAAAGGCTTAATACGTGGTTGTCCAAAATCTAACCATCTTTTGCAGTGGTACGTAATTATTCACAATAGACCATAGCTAGTTTCGACTGCATTCCGAGATTCGACTGTCGTAATCTCTATTAAAAGATGTTTAAGATAACTTTCACCGATCGAACCCTATGATTTCGGTCAGCGTGGTATACTATTTTATTTTACCAATTATATTACATAACAAAAAGAAGCTTTATGTCTTTCGCGTACTGGATCACGTAGTGAGTTACACAAGCCTCAATGGCACGTACATAGGTACTTAGTTTTTCGATCGTCTCCGGTGATTCACAGTACGTCGCTCATTGTCTGCCAGCGGGCGACAACACGCCGTGATGCAGACTCCACGTAATTGAGATCGACGCGAATAACTTTCATCATCCGGAATACTTCGGAACACACGAACGTAACACGGACCATCGCATTCCAAAATTAATGACTTTTAACTCGAGCATAACTTGACGCTTCTTGCGAGTAATTCGACGGAACGCCATTGTCTAGCGCCGTAGTAATGGAAAAACAAATAGTTTTACTTTCCCCTTTAGTTCGCTTGCGTCCGCTAATGCCGAATCTATACCGGCTGACTCACGTGGTACTGATTTCGGTTTCACTCACCTCCATTGCTTCGACAAGTCAAAACGTAATAAGTGAATTAGTGTCATCAATTTACGAGTGTCATACCGAAGATAAAACAACATCCGCTCTATAGGTACTCGCTACTTCTGATCATCAATCATAATTAAGTTGCAGATAAAAAGAATACTTATTCGGTTATCACCACGTATCCGTCATGTTACCCGTTATTAAAATCGCGGTCCGTATTTTGTATTTGCAGAAAAACCAAATGATTACAAAGTATTATAATATAGTCTTATGGCTTACCTAATTTGAAATTAATGACCGAAAAGAAAAATAATAAGATTTGTAAAACAATTGAATAATTTAGGTAAAAGATGTTATTAGTAAAGTACAATTTCTATAAAAATAGACAAAGATCTTCAGTAGATACGCTCCAATTCTAAAATGTACTGAAACTAACGACCCAAATACATTTAAGTGGTTGTTTGACATTGTTCAATTTTGATTAGTTTACAAGTTTAAATTAGTCTGAGCAGTAATTAAAATATGTACTCGCGTTGTGGGAGAATTACTCTGTTAAAGTATAATTTACACTAAAGCGGATAAAGGTAGATGCCGTACCTACTCAATTTTCAGGGATAGACATGGACATGGAGAATGGTAGGTATAAGCTTGGGACGGATCAGACTCTTTATTTTCCCCCGGTTAGGAGTCCTGATCCTCCCCTATGGCGAGAAACAATAATAATAGAAATGCCCTCCCATTTTGTTTTCTTCTTTTGTGGATATATTTTGGAATTGTATTTAATTTATTAGAACCCCTCCCCCTAGTGTAGAACGAGAAAAAATCCCCACTGTAGGACTCGCCGTTTAACAAACTTATACCTACGCCAATAGTGTAATTGAAGTTGCGGTACAGAAGTTTCGATGGCCTACCTTGTATCGGTAGCAAGCGATGATCTTTTGAGACAGATTAAAGAGGTATTTTTATCCATTAATCTGCTGGGAAAGTGTAGAGAAATTATTATATATTTGGAAATTTCATCCGGAAAATAACGGTTAAAAGTAGATTTTTTTTTTGTTATATGAATATTATGTTAATTATGTTATTCTTTGTAGATTTATCATATCGTAGTATGGCCGCCGGCGCGCGGCGTGCCCGCTCTGGCATTAATTATGCTTTACTCCGAAAGCGCCCACGAGACGGCCCGAGCCTTGTCACCTCGTGTCGACCTCGTTATACAGTATTTATCATCGCCTCGTTGAGTTCATTTCGCCGCGTCCCTGATACCCACATTGATTGTATTGTCACCGACACCAAACGCTTTTAGTTTCTCAGTAATCCGCGGAAAGCTTCTCACCAATGGATCATTGATGTCTGATAAGAGTGACATTAGCCACAAATTAGATTCTTAATTGAAATCGAGCCAAATAATTCTGGCGTGATTCGACACTAGGTATCTATCACTATCGAATTTGAAGTAGATATTGATGTCTGATTTAAATATAACTAATTATTTTTGAAATAGTATCAAAGACCTTCTGTGTCTCAGACATAAACCACATTTTCAATAGGTATATTGAATTAGTATGAGTACCTACATATTTTTTTTTATTTTATGGAAGTAGCAAACAAGCGTTTAATCCATCTGATAATAAAAGAGTCATTGCCGCCTTAGGACATCTGTAATCAAACCCAGTTAGGAAAGACATTAGGTCGGCCACAATTGCGAAGATATCTCTTAGGACGATGTTGTTTTACCGTGTTTTTAACCGACTTCCCAATGGAAGAGAGGTTATACACTGTTAGTTGTTATAAGGCAGAACAGATATGGGCGTCGATGGTGCCTTCTCAGTCAAACCACAAAAGTCTCTACCACCTTCACAATTTTCTAAATTAATTATTATTTTTTAATTTTTTTTTTATCACCGATTTGCTTTAATATTTTATTAAATAGTACAAACCGACTGGTTTTTAACCCACTTCGAAAATGAGGTGGTTCTATGTTTGACTGTATGTATTTTTATGTGAATCTTTAGAAAAAATCATTTAAATATTTTTGATAGAAATAAATACAGAAAATCCTCGATTATAATTGGGTAAAGACATCTATTTTTTATAACTTTAAGTTCAGTTATGTGTATATTTATTATAAGTATTATTATAAATATACGAATTAGTTTTTACTGCAACTATGGATAGTAATAGGTAAATATACCTTATTTACAACTATTACAACAGTTACGAGAATGGTACAATAGGTATTGATTAACTAAAAGTTAAAAAAAAAAAAACATGTGCATTAGAATGTCATTCGGCCTAGAGCCTAATTGGCTTAATACGCGCACGTAATGTTGTGGCTAGTAGTGACATAACGTAATATTATGCTTATACTTTACAATCTTTTGATAACATTTACGGTATAGACGTACGTTTTCTTATATAGTATTTACCCGATTGCGTCAAAAGGAGTTTTTTTATAAGAATGTAGTAGCAAACGAGCATGCAGTCCACCTGATGGTAGGTAAGTCCTCACTGCCGTCCATGGGCATCTGTAAGCAACATCATATGGAACAGGGTTCTATATGAAGTCGATCACAGATACATATCACAGATGCGGTCACAGACTAAAGTGTTTTTAAGTAATGTCAGACTTTGGTAAATTACGAAAAAAAATCAAGATCATAATATATATATATCGGTTTTTGCTTTAGGTGTAGTTGTGTGTTGTTCTGTAGTGTCATACTTACCATGTCATGCTGTTACCAGCGCTCACGCACACGAGCGACAATGACTTAATTAGAGCGTAATACCGGGCGGTCGGCACCTGTACCACATATTGATAAAAAGATAGATATGCGTGTCGTATTTGATACGAGTATTATTAGACTTATGTTGTACCTGTAAAAAACAAATAATTAAAAAATGAAATGTGTTTGTACTGTAGTGCATTGTATAACTAAGCAATAGTGAGTTCAATAAGCTTCAAAAGCTCAGTGGTGATAAAAGAACATTACGTTACATTACGATTAATAAATATATAGATAATGATAATATATTTTTCAATTCCTCCTTTTGATTATTATTGCATATAGAATGGTCACTTGCTTGATACGTATTTCTGTTACACCACAACACTTGTCTTCTATTATCTATTTCTTTGTCTGTGTCCAAATATTACAAGAGATCGCTATTCTAGCGACGAGGGAGTCTTTTGCATACCACCTAGTATATATAATAACACTTATTAGTTAATTTAAACTTCTTATATTTGGAAAATGGTACAAAGGTGAACTTAATGCTATACCTAAGCATTCTCTACCAGTCAACTTAACCTTTATGTAAATAAACGAGAACGATATATTTAGCCGTTTGCGTCATAAGCACGGTAATGTTTTACGAGGATAAATATGTAATTCTCTGCAAAAAAAGCTAGTGTATAAATTATAGAAATAAGTATTTTGACGCACTCCTGAAAAGTTTACTTTATACGTACTAAATAAATTATTAGAAAAAATAACAAGCACCTTCTACTACTTATACAATAATGAAATATCGATATAAAAATCATATAGGTGTCGGAAGGTTATGCAGGCATTAAAAATCATATATTGTAAGGTTATGCAGGTGGGGACAGATAATAAAGATTACGCGAAATATATTAGGCAGTCGGGTCTTTTTAATTATAAATTTATTCATAGTATAAGTTCGTTTTGTTTGGTTAAAAATAAGGTTTGTATTGTCTTGTGCTGTAAGCATGCTATGCTAGCTATGATCATAAATGTAAGTACTTTGTGTATTAAAAGCAGCGATGTTTTGGAGCTCCGTATCGGTAACCGAAACTATCGGATATCCGAAATACCTAAATAAATATCCGTAAGCGTATGCGATATAAATGCTTCGGATAAAATGCTTTTTAATATTGATTCGTTAGCTACAATAATAACTGATACGACTGAATGTAATAACAAATGGTGACATAGAAATTGGGGTTTCAATTGCTATGTATTTGTATTTTTCGTTGGAAATTCCCAAAAATATAATATCCGTAACCGAAACAATACGAAACTAATGGACAATCCGACATACTTACATATCCGTAAGCGTATCTAAAACCGGTTTAATTTTATACCTATACAAGCTTTTTAACCCCTATTTAACCCCCTTAGGGGTAGAATTTCTAAAAATCCGTTCATATCGCTCCCTTACACCATAAAAGGAACTCTTGTACCGAATTTCAAGGTTCGAGATATAGTCATTTTGGCTGTGCGTTGATATATAAGTCAGTGAGTTGGAATTGCCTTTCATATATACAATAGATCCGTATCCAGATCCGAAAATTTCATATTCATAACATGCCTGATTTACTGATTACCAAAAGTTTGGTAAATGGCAGAATTTCCAGCGTTTCCCGGCGCTGCACCAGGGCTGGTGGGGCGGGCGCGGCGCGGGCGAGGACGTGCAGGTGGTGTACCTGCCCGCGCTGTTGCCGCGCGAGGCGCACTCCGCCGCCGACGCGCCGTCAGACGTGCCGCTCGACTACAGCTTCGATGCTTTCGGACGGTAAGAGGTTTATACTGTTTTCACGACCTAGTCGCTTACACACTACTCTTAGTACGTATATGTTACGTTTCTTTAAAACAATAATTGATTACGTTTTCGCCTATATTGAAAGGAATGGCTGATAACGAAAACGTTAACGTAAAACATAACGGAAATTATACATTTTTTATTTGATTGATGTAGCAAACGGGCATGTATTCTACCTGATAGTAAGTTGCCACTGGTGCCCGTGGACATCAGTAAGCAACGTCATGCAGCGGCGCTATGTGAAGTTGATCAACTATTGTACTCCAGAAACTCCAGAGGACTAAGATGGTCGTCTCGTATGTGTATAAGTTAGCCGCAAACTTTACCCTTTCATCTTTATGCTATAAATAAGTGTTGCGATGGTACCTGCCAGTTCGATGTATGGGGCAAAACGTACACAATAAATGTTTTGAGGTAAGGTAATATACTTGTACTAAGGGCACAGGTAGAGCACCGGATAGCGCTGCTGCTGCGTATGGCGCGCTCCACTGTAACTTCGATATTTTCGTACCGTAAGATATTTTCAATTAATTTGAAAGGAAATGAATCAAAGAGAAGAGTGTGTGTATATTTTCGATATATGTATATTCTATTTTAGAACCGGTAAATCTGTTTCGCTAAAACTAAAACAAATAGAAACATAGTGAAGATACGATTTTCCATAGATTTGTGAAGCTGCTCTTTATATACTTGATGTTGTAAGACTGAAGTTTAATAAATTCGTGATTTTTATCGTAGAATAAATAATATTTATGATAATAATTCAACAAACCTTCACAACTTCACTCTATAGGTTAAACGTTTGCTGCGTGCTACAAAGTAATCGGTGTGAAAATTAAAGTTTTATTTTTACAGCGTACTAGATAGGGTAAGCTGGAAAGGTTAGAGTACAATCCCGCTTCTTTAAAACTGCATTATGATCATTTCAGAGATCCGGCAGAAAAGTAAGGTTTGGTAGAATAAAAAAACATTTGAATTAGGCATGTTTTATTTCACGTATGTAGTAGAGTGGTTAGTTTGCGACCATACTTCCTTCAATCACATTAGAAATTGCACAAGATACAATACAAGATATTTACGTTTAAATACAAATGAAATGTTTTTATTTTGCATAGGCCTACTGTACTACTTACTTGCACAGACCTACTGGGTACATCCAATATATTTTTTTACACTACCACCGGATCGGAACTCGACCACAACTGAGAAGATCCGCTAAGAAACTCAGCGCGTTTGTCTTTTTTGTTTGTACATTATCCTTTTTAACAATTTGTTTTTTACATAGCAAGCTAGCAAGCTGTTTGGCAAGATACGCTACACTTTAATAATCGATTAACCACTGAAACATATACCTACATATTGTAGCTCAGTTCCAGGCTGCTTTGTCGTCTATGCAATCAGAAATTTTATAATATGCTATAGGGCAACGTTTGATTTAAATTTTGATGTTGGTTTGATAAGTGAAAATAAGAAATTGACTGTTTCTAAAATATTAATTCCAGGAGTTTCGACCTCCAGCTGGTGCCGAACCGACGGCTAGTGGCGCCGCAGTTCCGCGTGTGGTCGGAACACGGCCAGGACGAGCCATTGTCCACCGTCGACGCGTCGTGCCACTTCCTGCACACGGGCCCGGGAGCCGTGGCCGCCTTCTCCGCTTGCAGGGATCATGCACTTGTAAGTGCTTTACAATTACATAGTACATACGTTTGTGGACAGCTTCAAGGTACTATTTCTATCTATCAAAAAACATAAATAATGAAAACAGGATTGCATTCCGACTCTGGATGTTTGTTCTAATTTCCTATCTTTTTTCACTCACATAGCAACTCCATAAATTGCAACTTTTTCTAAATATATAGGTAACTTAACCAATTTTGTTTAAGATCGCTTGATGTATGATGTGCAATTTACCTGCCAATCGTTAATTACTGAATACATGTTCCTTAAATAATAGCTCTATTAGTCTTAGGATATTAATGATATTTACGATGCATATTTCCAGCATGGCCTGATAGTGACCGACAACTCCACATACGAAGTGAGGCCTCTATCGCACGGCGCAGGGCGGGCCGACAACACCGGTATACCCGGCCGCACCGCCCACATCATCCGCCGAGCCCCGCCGCCACCCCCCACTAATGATGATGCGCGACCCCTACGCTTCAGGGCCCGACGACCCAGAATATACCCACAGAAACCCAAACCCTCATCGTATACTATCGAAATCGCTCTGTTCCTCGACGAGGCAGCTTATAAAATATTTCACCCATACCTGAATTATAATGAAGCAGAATTGCGTGATATGCTGCTTGCTTACATTAATGGCGTAAGTCTTGGTAATTTAATAACTCTCATATACTTAAATAAAAATGTTTTAAGACTCAGAAAAAGAACACGGTAAAATGTTTTTGTTGATTTTTCAAAGACAATCTTACCCGTAAGGCTTCAATCACATTTCATTATTAGGTTTGGCATCGCAAGGACGAGACTTGAACGATCTAATAAATGTTTTCTGATTTACCGATTCTGGGAATATAGTACGCCTTCAAGAACTTTTCCTTACTTGTTTTCGCACAGTGTTTATCTTCACTTTTAAACAAGTGATAATTAGCGACGCACGCACGGGATTAGAACGTCGAACCGCAGAGTTGGCAGGTCGAATTTTGTTCGATGAGAGAAATACCACCGCCACACCCATTTCTAGCGTGAAGCAGTTCTTGCGTTTAATTGGAAGGGTATGCTTACCGGTTCACTACAATGAGGCAACCATCTTAGACCACCAGAGTAACAATGCACAATCTGTAATTTACTTCAGATAGGACCCCTGTTTTGCATGAAGTGAATTACTGAATCATCAGGTGGGCTCCATGGTCGTTTGCTTATAAAAAATACTTAGAAAAACAGCGACGCGGACGTATACCAAACATTGAACCCCATTTGACATTACTTATAGCATTGATATATAATTGTGTCGTGGAATGTTGTTTTCAGGTACAAGCGCTGTACCAGCATGCGTCGCTGGGCACGCGCATTCAGCTGTCGCTGGTGAGGCTGACGCTGCTGCGCGCGCAACCCGCCGAGCTGCCTGCGCACGCCGAACGCGGCCGCCTGCTTGACTCCTTCTGTGCATACCAACGATCGCTGAACGTTGAAGATGATGATGATCCGCAGCATTGGGATATGGCGCTCTTGTTGTCTGGGTAGGTTTTTGTATTTTTCTTTGTTTGTCTCTAGTTTGGTAGTAGATAGCCACCATCGTGAGAGTCTGTCATAAACAGGATTAACGTTTTACAGAAGGTTGTCATAAATATGTTGCACCCCTGAAGACAAAGTTAGAATGCCTCGTATGGGTGTATCTTTCTTAACTTATTCTTCAAATTCAAACACAGCAGCGTTTAACACTACCATTACCTATAAGGCAATAACAAGTGGGGTAACTGCTGTCTTCAAAATAGAAGCATTGGGCGTTTCATCGTTTAAGACTCCAGCGTATTGATGGTCTGTCACGTGTAACCAGTGTAAATGAAATGAAATGAAATGTCTTTATTTTGTATGGGCCCAAGGGGGCACTTAAAAATTGTTATTTACAGTATTTTTTACACTACCACCGGATCGGAAAATGACATCCGTAAATATAGTGTTGAACAGCAATTCTAAACGATGTTAATTAAAGTTTCTAACGTTTATGTCATTTAGGATGTAAAAGTAACTTAATATTACTTGATATTCTTGAAGCAATAATTGCATTTTCATAATGGCATTTTGTATATACGTTAACTATTACATTTGATTTTTATTTTCTTAGCTTCTGGTTTCCTTTAACTGCCTTTCAGGTTAGATTTCTACGCGGAGGAGGGCGGTCGTCGCAACGGCGTGACGATGGGCCTGGCGCCGGTGGGCGGCGTGTGCCTGCCGGCGCACGCGTGCGTGGTCTCCGAGTTCGGCGCGGTGGACGCGTTCGGCCGCCCCTACCCCTCCGCCGGATTCACCTCTGTCTACATCCTCGCGCACGAGATCGGACATAAGTCGGTCATTCTGAACTATTAACTGGTTATTTATTGTTTTAACGCAGGAAACTACTACACAATATCTACTTGTGAAAGTCTCGCCAAGTTCGGGCCCAGTGTTCGAAGATTAGCCAGAAAAACAGTCAGACAGACATGATAGCTTTATTTACATTTATATGAATGATGCTATTATTTCTATTACTAATCTTATGTATTTGTACAGATTTTGGTTAAGACATCAAGACATTATAGAAATAATACTTACCTACTACAAATACTTTCTAAAACACAAAAAAATGTCAAAATCGGTCCACTCTATCCACAACTTTCGGTGTATTAAACATAAAAAAAGAAAAAAAAAATACAGACAAATTGATGAACCTCTTCCTATTTGGAAGTCGGTTAAAAATAGCAAACGAAAATGACCACTTGGAAGTAAGTGCCGCCCTTACAAATTTGTTGTTATGAAACCCCCAGATAGGATTGAAGTTATTTGTCAGATCGACAACAAATAGTTGCTGTCGGCCCTATTAAAAAAAAGTTAATCTCCCACTGCTGGGCACGGCTCCTTTCTTTAAATGAGAGAGAATTCATAAACCGTTTCCTCACGATGGATTTGCTTCATCACAGTATAATAAATTTCGAATCAATGGTGTGCACTTGGGATTCAAATCTCTATTAAGAGAAAGAGAATTCAGCTATTAGGCTATCACTTCTTCGAAATAGGTGAGGCGGTGGCACTTCCTCTATCGAACCACACTGACAACCCCACTATACAGTGTTTTTACTATTTAGTTTACGAATATGTTATCGCAGTTTGGGCATGCACCACGACGGCACGGGCAACTCGTGCGCACGCGACGGATATATCATGTCGCCGTCGCGCGGCACCACCGGCGAGGCCACGTGGTCGCCCTGCAGCGCACGCGTCGCCGCCGACTTACAGTAAGATTTTAATCCTTTATTAATGAGACAATATTCGTGGTTGACTTAAACAAAGCTCGTCAATGTTCTTATACGAGTTTATTCGTTTCAAAACAATTATCTTTTTCGATATCGGCAATACCTTGCAATAAACATGCAATAATGTGCGAAAATGAAAACTCGTACCTACTAAGGGTACAATTTATTGATTTCAATAATTATTGGTTATGTTTATTTTTTTTATCTTTAAGTTTGCCATAATACATATATAATTGATCTTTTCTGTAGGTACCTGTAAAACTACTGAATACCATATGTTATCTGACCACACATTTAGTTTGTTTATTTATGAAATAAGGTCTACTTGAATTTTTAAGTAGATTAGTCATAAATTAACGGTTTGTGCACCTCCTCAACAGATTTCCATCATTTAAACCCATATAGAACAGATCCGAAGAACCTTAGAACCGTGGACTGATAACGCTTGGTTAAAAGTAACTCTTGCGAACCACTTCAGACCAAATAATCATTTGGTCTGAATTGGTTCGCAACTGCTGCTCTTCGTTAGAAATATGTTAGTGGTGGTACGGCTAAAAACATTATAAAATTATGAATGTGTGAAAAAAACATATTCCAAAAATACTGCTAGGTACATACTTAAGTTAGGGGAAAGGAAGGTAAGACGGACCCTGTAGGCAAAACGGACTATGTTTATAATTTGGGAACTATTAACGCAATC
>DWNE01007475.1:0-12223 GCA_018249875.1 Cecropterus toxeus | reverse complement strand
ACTGCTTCACGCTAGAAATAGGTGTGGCGGTGGTACTTCCCCGGTCGAACTACATTGGTTCTACCACCTGGCAAGTTGTTATCTTTGATAACTAACTAACGCGACAATTAATTGTCAATCTCACTTTAAGATTCTGCGTTAAAGAAGCTGTGTTAAGCGTCATAAAGGAATGTATATCAAATCTCATAAGGTCATTGAATTTCAATGCAAATTGTATGAAAATTCCCAAAATTTGCTCAACGCAAGCATCAAGGGAATGCTTTGTGGTCGAGCGGTAAAATGGAAAACTACAAATCTTTGCCTTACCACCTCCTTTAAATCAGAACAACGGTAAACACTATCTATTCCTATGGTATTACTATGGCATAATAAAGTACATCTAACGACCATTGCTAAAGATGTCTATTGTCTGAGAGTAATTATATCGGGTAGGTTAATTCTGTAAATGTCATCATCGGGTCTTTACTGCGGTACTGGAGAAAGAGTCCATGGTCGTCATGCTACATGATTGTTCATGTCAACATGGTACGAACCATGGTAATATTGCTGGTTCTTTTATTTTTATGTAACAGTGTGCTGTTGAATAGTTGTTTATCTGGTTGATCACAGATGCATAGGGACATCTGTAATCAATCGCCAATAGGATAGGAGTCCTATTTTAAGTCAGCTTTAAAAGTGTTGCTACTCGTAAGCGAGCTTAAGGTATTATTAAAACAACGAAATTTTTAAGAAAGCGTATTTCAGCATGGTGATGCACGAGTGACAATGAGGTTATATACGAGTAACAACCGTAGTCGACGGTCGCCAAATGTAGCTGCATGTTGCTGACGACATGCGACGACTATCGACGACAAACGATATCGACGGACTTCAACATCAACTGTTGCATGTGTTGCCTCCTTGTTGTTCTTACGTTACCCATACATCTCCCTCCCTCCCTCCCTGATAACACCCGTTAAACCAGAACGAAGTATGCTGTTATACGGTTGTAATGATTTAGAGTCGAACCAAGTAGGATTCTACTGCTTTTCGTCAGTTTATTTGAAACATAATCTAAAAACCGAAATTTTATACAGCAAAAAGACAGCCAAGTTAATTAAATATCAAAAGCTGGTATAGACAACATGCATACTTAACAATTCATTCATTCAATCAATTCAATTTTTGAATCGCATGTAAATTACGTCGTTTGAACAAGGTTAAAATTACATACAATTTGACACATTTCCTCAATAAAACTAATACAAATGATTGTCTCTGAAGGGTATATTATTAGATAGTTACGAAATTGTTCACGTGTAGTTTATTATAGGCCATTAAAAGCACCCAAAACAATATGTTGGGAAAGAAGGTCAGTAGCTGAGGTCAATTTTATTAAAATGCCGCAAATTATTCCGTTAGTATTTTCATTGTTCATGTTACTTGATAGCATTGTAATCACTAGTTAACTATTGTGACATACATATATAAATAAAATTGAAGTCTGTCTGTTGTTTCGAAATGCTATTTCATAAGCTCTTGTTTATTTAGACGTTGGGTATAGAGTTAGTTTTCGTATGTTTGTACAGGTTGAGAAGAAATGGCGGGCCTGATTTAGGTGGAATTTTAATTTATTGATAGATGAGTTTTTAATTTAAGGGGAAATAATGTTTTCTTTCCCGAATAGGGTTCCCTTTTTAAATAACTTGCGAGGGGTGAGATAGTGATAATTGAGATGATTAGTATTATTTTATTGTAGATATTTTTTTTAATACACGAATGAATTAATGAACATGCACTCTACCTGATGGTGGGTGGCCACTGCCGCCCATGGACATCTGTAATCAACCCCAGAAAAAATCTGAGGCTAGTTACAGATGCGTTGCTATCCCTGAGGACTAAGTTGTAACGCCTCGGATTAGTATATCCCCCTTACAATGCTATTCAGATCAAAATACAGCAGAGATTAATGCTGCTGTTTTCGGCTAAAATAGGTTAAGTTTCTTTTTATTAATATAAAGTAGCAAATGAGCAAGCAGCTCAACTGATGGTAAGTGGTTACTGCCGCCCATGTAACCGGCGCCCATGTAACATGTATCATTTTTATGCAACCTCATATAGAACAGGGGTTCTATATTAAGTCGACCACAGATGCGTTGCTACTCCCGAGGTCGCCTCATATAAAAGTTAGCCGGCAACCACACCCTTCCACCGAAACGCAAGAACTGCATCCCGCTAGAAAGCAAGCTGGTAAGGTTAAGTGTTTTTTTTTTCACTTTTGGTGCTTCCGGAGTCGAATCACAAAGAGTTCTACCAGTATAATTAGTGTTATTCTTGTACATACATTTAAGCACTTCATTTCAATATACATACTTAGTTTGCGGTATTTGGAGCAAGGTAAGCAATATATAGTTATTTCAGATTACCGAACTGTTATCGTTATCGATCAGTCTGTACTTGCTTTAATTAATGTTCAAAACGAGCTATAAAATTTATATCAAACATTTAATCACTCATTTGCAATATAAATGTTTATTATACCTTACTGACTGCAAGATTCTTAGGTGTTATATATTTACATGACTGCGTCAGAAGGAGGGAATTTTTTCGAGCGTATGTATGTTTGTATGTATGACAATTTCTTTGGCACGTGCTACAGCCCAAACGGCTTGTCGGATTGAGACATATCATTAGAATAGTCTCAGTTTGGAAAGTGACATAGCCTATATAATTTTTAACAAAAGCGTCTGCAAATAGGGGAAAAGGGGGGAGAGCGACAATGTTACTAGTTTACTGCTAAAGGAAAACATAGTGAGTAACCTTCACATCTGATAGTTCTCTAAAGAAGAGGTTCTCAAAAATGTTTGAAGTCTACCAATTTGCACTTGACCAATGCGGTGGTGGGACTAAAACGCTCTGATTGTGATAGAAGACCCATACCCAGCAGTGGGAGAATAATAGGTTGACGATATTTTTTACGTGTTTCACTATAATTGTCTTTTTATCTAAATTTATATCTTTTATCAATGTTGTCTTATTTTATCATTTTTATCTTTTTACGTCTCATTAACTTTTATCTGTAGCTTTTCTCTAGCGTCCAATTTGATTTCTATTTTGCCTAAAGGTTGATTATTAGAAAATGCTCCAAGCATTAAGTTTGCCTTTGTGCAATTTTAAAGTTTAAGAAATTTTAATGAATTAATGTAAATGAAGAAAGAACTGTAGAGGATTAAAGTCAAGTCTATGAAAGGACCAAAAACTATAATACGATTAGTTATTTATTGCAGTATATTCTGCTGAGCTTTATTTTAGAAATTTGCTTATTCTGTAATTATTGTACATTATTTATGCAATATCTAATTACTTTTAACAGTGTATAAGTACTTCAATTAAACAAAATTTTATTATTTTCTAATGCATTTTCATTAGAAGACAACCTAACCTAACTTAACCAAACTTCATCAAAGAGGGAATGGATATTTTAGCACACACATCACATTATTGGGTAAACAAACCCTTAAATTAGCAGAAATCAACGAAGCTGAGCAGACTCCGTAATCCATATGTCGCAAATGAACATATGGCAAACATTATACGCATGTAATCGAGTAGAAATTAGGCTAAATCGTGTGCAGAGATTACCTCCAGATAGCATCATCAGCAACGAGCACGCATGCACGATCCGAAAACGCATGATGCAACTGCAATATGAATTAAATTCGTCACCACTTCATTGCCATCTGTACAAAGTGACTGAGATAAAGTTTAAACTTGTCCATGCAGTTTCGGGATCCGAAAAGAGCTATGGTTTTCCCCAGCCTATCATATGCGGTATGATGTCGGTCTTTGATATAACGACACGTTCTTTTCCCGTGGTTTTAGGAAGCGAATAAAGGATCTAGATAATAGGCAACAGCGTCTTCTTGTGTTTCATATCATATTCTATCCTATCCTCTATTATCCGATCCTATCCTATCCTGTCTTAGCCGATCCTATCCTATCCTATCTTATCCGATCCTATCCTATCAAAACTTACTACGCTCACCGACATGCATGCTAGGCTCGGTGACTTGACAAAATCCCGCATTAAGGGAGGCTTATGAATACCAGTGGACCTCAAACGGCTGAGAAATGTGTGCTAACAAGCATTAATTGCTAACAAAAGATATACAGAGGTCAAATAAAATTTGAGCTCCGTATCAGCTCAGCAGAATTTATATAAAAGTATAAGACTTATTCAGTACTTATAAATTTTAATTTCTTGAAAATGTTGTTATGATAATGATATAAACTAAGAGCCGCTTAATTTGTAATTGAGCTACAACGCTTGTGACTCAACAGCTCTCGTTCATATGATCTGATTATAAACCAGTTCAGACTTACACGGCTATTAAAATATAAAGGATGTAGAGCAATCATCGGCATGAGTGATCTTTACGCATCAACGAAACCATATCTTATTACTAGCAAATTATGTTTTCATCAAAGCTATTTCGCAGATTCGCAAAGGATGTGAACGATTTAATGAACGTGTTTTTACACATGCATATTTGCAATGTTCATGAACTACGTCTTGCAACACGTTAGTAATGATGATTGATTCTGTAGTCTCACTTCGTAATGTCAGTGGATAGGGTTGGCAAAAAAAATCGGTGTTGAAAATATATTAGCGACCGAAACAGGTTTTTGGTAACCGCAGCGAATCGTTATTTATTAAATATCCATTATTCATTAAGTCTGTTTCATGACTGGTTACTGGAAAATGTATTACAAAAGTTGATTTTTTAATAATAAATCCAAATTTACGGTCTGGTTGTCTAATTCGGAAAGCATCAGCTCATCCGGTATTTTGTCCCGGACCGGCTGCCATCAATCACTAACGGTACGTCACTAAACTAAGCCGTATTATTTTTCAAATAGTTGCCAATTTAGTTTTTCGTAACGCTTGCATCAGGCTAACGAGCGTGCTGGCAACCTTTCTTTGTAGTGCTGGATAGCAATTAATATTACTTAACTCGGAATAATAAACGTTTCACACTTCACTTGGTATACGGCGCTAAGCTCCGTCTATACAGTCTTAGCGTCATATCTAGTTACAACGTACACCCAAAGGATGTGCAAAGGGTTTATTCAATCCGATTTACCGGATCATAAATAACCTAAAGCTCATTTCGAAAATTTAACAAAATTAATAACAATAAACACGTTGAAAATCAACAACAACTTGATCGTTAAATTACTAAACTTTGAATATTACTGTATCATAATTTGGATGCCCACTAGATACATAAGTGACAAACAAACAATATGAGAGTATAAAACGTTACTTAAGGGACTTTTAGTAAATTTTGCCAACGACTTTTCGAAAAACAAAACATTTATTTGAAATTTGAGCAGTTGCATTTGAGCTACAAACTTAACCCATTCAATTAAATCGTAGTAGATCGCCCATAGCTAATGGCCAGTCACTAGCCTCATTCAGATCATAGTCGTTATTAATTAATATATTTGCCGTACGAATATATATTTCAGGTTGTTAATGACTTAAACTTCCGCCGGAATTTTGCAACGTGATGTATGTGCTACTTACGTAGTGGGAATTTGTTGTAACATACAGTTATTTAAACTTTACTGTACTGTTAATTATAATTGCTAATTCCAAATCAGTTTGATTCCCTTATGTTTTGTAAATACCTAAATAGTTTGATTTTATTTAAACTGGTATAGGTGTTTGACTAAACGACTTATGAAAATAGAGATGTGTAAAAAACTTTTCCGCTAATTTATTTAATTTTGTAATATGTGTATATTTGTATATCCTTTGTAACTTATAATGTTATATTATATATATTTTTTTCAGTTTCTATATTTCTATATTATAATGGTTTTTTAAATTCATATATGAGACATAATATATTAATGACTTACAGAGGGGATTCATGTCTATTCTATCAATATATTCTAAAATATTCCAAATGTATGAAGTTAAGTTTCTTTGTGTCTTTATATCTAAAGGTACAAGAAAATAACTAAGCCGAGCGTCTTCACATAGTTAACACCCAACGACCACAAAACAGCTAGTTTACAGCGTGGACAAGAAAAACAACTTTGTTAAAGCATTATTAGAAAATAGGAAGGAAAAGCGGACGTTACGTCAGAGACGCGAATGTCTCCCCGCCAGCGACCGGACGGATGTTGTCATCTTGCCATCGCATTATTTACATCGATCTTATATTTTATAGCTCGAAGCACTTGTTTCACTGTTAACTTAGCAAGTTTATTTTTACCGGCGCGTGGTCTCTTAAATACCTACTAATTTTATTGGATTGAGCTCAATCAGAAAAATATTATTAAAACCGGACCGGATGACCTGAGCTACATCTAGATGCAAATGAATGAAATAATTAAATTTTTGGTTTGTTGGATATTTGTGTGCTGGTCCTTGTATGTCCATGATAAGGCTTTACGGCGCTACTAGAGAAGCTATAAATGTAGAAAGCGCTCTTTGGTATCAAGCTATAATGAACATTTATAGCTAAAGAGTGAGACAAGCCAAGTTATTTACAATAGACTTCCGTTGATTATGAATGAAAATAATTTATGAGCTCAAGGCATTACAATGCTATCAGAATTTGCATCTTCTCATTAAACTAAATGACAATGCATATCGGTTGCATATCTTAGGGATTGTAAATTTTTCGCACTTGTTTGTTAAGGTGTAGGTCATTTAGATAGAAATCATAACATTGACACCTCAACTTACGTCTTTTGTTGCTACTTAAATAATAAAATTGATATGTTTAGAATTCAATTAGAGTTGTATGGTGTATTGACTTTACCGATTTTCGCGAGAAATCTGAATAGCTCAAAAATGAGCTCAAAAGTGGTTCGAAATGGTTCCTGTAAATAACACTTGCTTTACTGCGTTGTAAGAACTTGGCAAAATATTGCCGCGTATGTTGATCTAAAAAGGTATACAGAAAATCTGAAATTGGAAATAAGTTACAGTATGTACTGTGTCTAAGAGTTTAAAAATGAATCTATAAAGACACGGTCAACTCTACGCGTTCCACATGCCAAACATAACATAGTAAAAAAATACTAACATTATATAAAAGTGCAAAGAACTTCTACGCAATAACGTGAACAAATGAACATAATGTCATGAAACGGTTAATACAGATTTCACACGGTCTTATAGAGTATTATGTCGTTACATTATCGGTATAAGTCGGCTTTTGCGAAATGTTTATATAATGGTTTAATTTGCTCCAACTCGGAAGTCGATAATTCTAGCCGTATTGTAAATTGTAATTATTTAACATAATTGTTTTGTTCTAATGTTCTTATTCCTTGAATTTCATTTTATAAACCTAGCTTTGGTACTAAAATGAATAGAATTGATATATAACGCTTTCTACACACATAGTCACACACTAGGATTTTCTCCTGTGTCGTTGGTGCCATGGACACACACAGACTGGTATGGTGACCGCTCCGCCACGCGGGTCGCCAATGTATGACTGCCTTTCATATTGTTTTTATACATAATATCATAATTTAAAACATAAAACGCTTTACCAGGTGGTAGAACCAGTGTATTACGACCGGGGAGATATCACCGCCACATCTATTTCTAGCGTGAAGCATTTCTTTCTTTTCGCTGGAAGGGTTGCCAGCTCACTTACATATATGAAGACACTTACAGATGTCGATGGCGGCAGTAACTTACCTTCAGATGAACTGCATGCTCATTTGTTACTTCAATATAATAAAAAAGACGCTTTCTACACTCATAGCCCCACACTAGGATTTTCTCCTGTGTCGTGGGTGCCATTGACACAAAGACGAATACACAAACACCCAGACCCAGAACAGGAATCTAAACTCATCATTCAGATGCCTGTCTGGCCGGGGATCGAATTCGGGACCCACTGCGCGTTAGATCGGTATGGTAACCGCTCGGCCACGCGGTTCGTCAAATAAAAAAGGCAAAAAATACGCACCGACAAGGAACTAGTATCATGATCGTATCGAGATAGTATCGGATCATATGTATGTAAGTCATAAATCATAGTAATTAAGAAGTTAACATTTAATTATCTTGTTTAACTTTTGTATTACACATACTTAGTTGCTCCAATTCCTTTTTCTGAAATCTTCACTGCGTTTGTAATAATTAGGCAATGTAACGTGGTATTTAGAATAAAAACAAATGAGCTCAAATTTTATTAAATTTTGAAGCGCTAAACGGCCGCGCACGATGCTCTAGATAAACATACAAAAAGACAGATAGGGGAGAAATGAACGTAGCATGGAGAATCATATCGCTTATTTCTTACGAAATTATTTTTATCATGGAAGTCACTTCCCGTAGAAGAAACTGAGTTAAAGTACTTTCCTCTAAGCTCGTATGATAAAAAAATTTTGGCAACTGATAGAAAATATTTTTAGAAGTACATGGAACATTTTTATTACATTACAATTCTATATAATTTTCTAAATCAAAATCGGGGTATGTGGGCCCATAGGCCAACCAATTTTTATAAAAGCCATATATGGCTTTTATAAAAATACTAATATACAAACAACTTTATTTTATTTAAGTTGACTATAATTATAAAAATAGTTCCATTAATGACACATGTGATCAAGTAAATCGAAATTCTCTTTGACGTTTTAAAAGTTCGTATTAACAAATATTGTAAGTATCACTTTATTATGTTTATTACTTAAACCGTATCTAAAGATCATTTTCCAACTTGAGATTAGTTAGTTAACGTTTATGTAATAATTACTAGCACTATTATGCAGTAATTGCTATTACCCGATTTTATGTTAAAATATTACTTATGTACAGCTGCCCGTTATAAATTAGTTTCCGCATTTTTTCTTATTACTTATTCGTAATTGTAATAAATAGTTTACATTACTCGCATTCGGTTTGTACGCGTATGCAATAAGCTTGATGATTACGTGCACGATCTTAACATTATATTGTATAATTAGTTAAATAAAACACACAAATACACATTAAAAAAACTAGTATCATTGTTAAAAAAAATCTATTGCTTTAAATGTTTTTTTTTTGTTTAGATATAATGATACATTTAATTTCACGCTTTATATGATGTCAAAATACATAAGTTAAATTTAACAGTATACATATTTTCAGAATGGTCTATTTACTGGCTTTGATACCCATATTGTCGTGATATGAAAAAACTCATTCGTTGTTCCCCCCTTTTATTCCTATTTGCAGGCGCCATTTTTAAAAATCATATAGCCTATGACACTTTCCAAACTGAGACGATTCTAGTGATATGTCATGCGTCACGATCCGTCAAGCCGTTTGGGCTTTAGCGTGTGTCAAAGAAATATACATACATACAAACATACATACATACATACACTCTTATATGCATATATACGCTCTAAAAACATTACCCTCCTTCTGACGAATTCGGGTAAAAAATATAATTAAAATGGTCGAAAACATTAGAACGCAAAATATTGAGGATATTAATTTATGGTAATTTTTGAATTCCTGTTACAAAAGTTCAATCAAAAACTTTCTTTTTTGACATAATTATACACCGGATGCATTTGTCATAATCAATGACTGACATGAAATATAAAAAATATTTATCTCAGCATTAGACCAAACCAGACTAGTTATTTAAATATTTCTGTTGTAAATTATATCATGCATTTTGATTGATAGTCTTAACTTTATCTCATTACATAATTAACAGATTCGTTTAAATAATTTGAGATATATTTTTGATTACGACTCATTGTACATCCTACATCTATCATAGAGAGGAACGTGTTTGAATATAACTTAGAGGACAAAATTTAAGTTGGTTGTCATAATTATTATCCTACTGTTGGGCGCGCGTCTTCTCTCAAAATGAGAGAGTTATAGGCCATAGCCCTCTGCGCTGTTCATGTGCGAATTGGTAGACTTCACACACCTTTGAGAACTCTTTTTTTTTAGAGAACTCTCAGGCTTCCTTACGATATTTTCCTTCACAGTAAAGCAGTGATAATTAATTTCTAATACGCACATCATTTCAGAAAAATCAGTGGTGCCTGGGATTTGAACCTCGGACCCTCGATTGAGAGGCCGTTCCAACCATTCGGCTATCATTCCTCAGTAAGGTGGTTACCAAATAGAAATAATGTTCGGGATATTGTCCGTAGCAGTTTCCAAAGGTTTATTTAATTTTGAGTGCCTGTCATATCTAGTGCGTTATTGGATTTTAATGCACTCAATTGATATGATGAATGCGAGCTGCAAACTATCACAGTTTCAATTATACTGATCTGATTTGAATTACCTTTCACTAACCGATAGTGAATTGATAATAATGATATGAGGTAGCTCGCTCGGAGTTGTGTACCTACTCGTAATAAGCATTAGTGAATGAGAACTAGTTTTTACCCGACTACTCAGAAGGAGGGTAATGTTTTTCGAGCGTATGTATGTATATATGTATGTATGTATGCTTGTATGCATGTCAATTTGTATGGCAGGCGTTACAACTCAAACGGCTTGACGGACCGCCGCCACACCTATTTCTAGCGTGAAGCAGTTCTTGCGTTTCGGTGGAAGGGTGTGGTTGCCGGCTCACCTTTATATGAGGCGACCATCTCAGTCCTCGGGAGTAGCAACGCATGTGTGGTCGACTTCAGACAGAACCCCTGTTCTATATGAAGTTGCTTACAAATGTCCATGGGCGGTAGTAACCATTTACCATCGGGTCGGCTGCTTGCTCGTTTGCTATTTCATATTTAAAAAAAAAAAAAAAAACAAAAATCTTACTTCCACCGGATCGGAAGGAAACCTTATATATCAAGTTTATCAATCTTATTAACATTATAAAGGCGAAAGCTTGTAAGGTTTTGTGTGTTTGTTAGTCTCACGCAAAAACTACTGGGGTGATATCGCTGAAATTTGTCACATAGATAGTTTATGAGCTCGTTTAACGTATGGGATACTCAGTACCGTGATAACTTGACCGTAGCGTGCGGAGCCGGAGGTCAAAGCTAGTAATTTATCATTTTCTCAGGCACTTTCAGCTCTGAACGTGCAACTAATGCTGAGTGATGGAGTTTTGGTAAACGGGAATGAAATGGTGCAGTTGCAACTGGACAACATGTTGTTGGAGTAGAATTTCGTGACATTAAATTTGTAGAGGGCATCCGTTAATCACTTGAGATTTTTCTCGACCCCCTACTCGTAATCACACGTGAGATTGTTAAAAATTTAGAGAGAAACATGTCTCACTTTATTAAATCGTACTTCTCATTTTCGCAAGTTTTCACGAAAAGAAATTACTTACGTTCTTTAAAATCGAGATCCTCCCCTCCTCCCCTCCTCCCTTCCTAGGTATAATTAGACTTGACACGCCTCCTCCCCCTTCCCCTACATATGTTTGTAATTAATGGATGACCCTTACGAGCTGTTATGGAATGGAATAAACTATCCTGTCAATATTTTAAACTTCTAAGGATATGTATGTTTTTGTTTAATAAAATTGTCAAACTACCCACTAATAAATAAATATGAAAAAAAAGGAATTACGGTTACGATTAATTTACTATCGTTTGTTTGTTAATTTAGTTTTAAGTGAAATAAATATGTTTTTAAGTTTGAACGGTAGTTTGTTTACTTATTTCGCCATAAATTAAATTATGTTTCATTACTCAAATTGTAGAAATTTTAGAAAGCGCTTTATATTAATGTGGAAAAGTCTTTGTACTCTACACTAGTTTGGTATTCTAAATAATAAAATTGTATTCTAAACGTCATACAGAACAACTGTTTTATTTAAAGTCAATTAAAGATTCGTTGCTCCTCCCGAGGACTAAAATGCTCGCCTCATAAAAGAGAGCCAGCAACTACAGAAAATGATTTACGGCAAAAATACCTGTATCAGAAGTACTTTCGCGTCAGTTTTCTCTTCGTTCTTGCAAAATTGACTACATATATGATTCTGCGATGGGTATATACTATATCGCTGTAAAATATGACACTACAATAATACTTTTCAACCAATAACTTATTTTATATACTCCTGTTCTAAGGAGAACAGGTAAGGACCTTTTCCATGCATAGGTTGTGTGGAAGAGATCGCTGTCTAGCGATAAGACCGCCTATTGCATACGACTGATCTACGTTGTGTGTGATTGCTATGTTTTTCTTTATGTTTACTGTGTGCAATAAATTCTATTCTAT
>DWNE01007474.1:0-12225 GCA_018249875.1 Cecropterus toxeus | reverse complement strand
AGTATTTTTAAAAACAAGCTTTTTCCGTACTGTATTGAATTTTACAAATTAAACTCTTACATTCCGCATTCCGCCATTTTGTTGAGGCGGCCATTTTGAAATTACAACAATATTGATTACATATGATTGCATTGTCATCAGAACTTAATATGTATTCGAAATTTCAGCTCAGAAGTGGGTTAAATTCAGCTTGCAAGATTTGGCCCAAACATACTTACATACAAACATTGCAAGTTAAATAAAAGCTTTTAAAATTCATCAATTTTATGATTTAACCTTATTAGACTATTTTAGAATTGAAAATTAGGTGCTCTAACTGCACTGCAGTTAATATCCTTTTATTTTTTTTTCTTTCAACTGGTTGACTACATTAATTAACATGAAAACAAAAACATTGTTTAATATATATATATGCCTCTCCAGTAAAATTGGCGTTTTTGTGTTGTGTTTTCATGCAAATAAGAAAAAATTACGTATTAAATTTCATATATTTCTCAATTTCCTATAGCGCAAACAATATCACATATCTGAATAACGACTTCACCTTGAAAACGCGACTAAGTGTCTTATTACCGTGCTATCGACATGACCCATAGAGTACATAAAGTGGGTATCGAATAGAAAAATTAATGGTCGCCATATGCTGCGCACACGTGAGGTATCACGTTATTTATTCCACGTGTGCAACCATGGTGGAATTAACGTCTGTTGTTTATAAAACGTGTTTAATATTATATCTATAAAATAGATATAGGTACTATACTTAAAATATTGGACGACCGAGTGGCGGAGCGGTCACCATACCGGTCTGACGCGCAGTGGGTTGCGGGTTCGATTCCCAGTCAGACAGAAATATGAATGATGAGTTTAGATTTCTTTTCTGGGCCTGGGTGTTTGTGTATTCGTCTTTGCGTGTCCATGGCACCCACAATACAGGAAAAAATCCTAGTGTGGGGCTATGAGTGTAGAAAGCGTGTATTTATTAGTGAAAACATTGTAATATAATGTACAAGTGTACAATTTACCATCCCCACTGTTTAATGAGTGGTTTGAACTTTGTGCGTCGTTACCAACGAGTTACGGTCGTCCTCCTGGTGGTAGGTGCATGCTTGTAAGATAAAGCTGAATAAGTCGCTCGCCCTTGAAAACAGCTTCGGATTACTCTCACAAGATGTCATAATTACTAATATTATAAATGCGAGTTTGTGAGGATGTGTTGGTTGCTCTTTCAAGCAAAAACGAACTGTCGGATTTTGCTGAAATTTTGCACATAAATAGTTGAAGACCTGGATTAAAAAATGGGGTACTCTTTACCGTGTTATACGAGTCCGAAACGGGCGCAATCGCGGTTTAATAATAATAGCTTTCTACACTTATAACCCCACAGTAAAATTTTCTCCTGTGTCGTGGATGCCATGGACACACAAAAACGAATACACGAACACCAAGATCCAGAACAGAAAACAAAACAAAACTCATCATTCACATTTCTGTCTGGTCGGGGATCGCACCCGGGATCCACTGCGTGTCAGACCGGTATGGTGACCGCTCCACCACGCTGGTCGTAATCTAGTGGTATATCTAAGAAATCCATAAAAAATATAGTATATTTCGTTTTATATAAAAAATGCTTATCTTGCGTACGAAAATAATGATAAGAGCATCAAAATATATTTTTATTGTACAAAAAATATAACTCGATATTTCTAAATGTAATAGAAAATTAGTATCCCTATCCATATGAAATGGAATTCATATATAATTGTAAGTCTGTTTTATTTTTAGATATTCTCTTTGCGGAATGTTACATAAATTTTGCTTGGAATATCATTTATTAATAACATACAGACATGTGGACAAGTATAATTTTTGCTACAATCTATTTATAGACGTCAACCGAAGGCACATGGGGTTTTGGAGCACTCCACCAAGTAGCTCGTTTCTCGTTTATATATATGTTTCACAAATTCTTACATTTTCTAACAATCTCTTTCCTCAACAGAAGCTGTAGTTAGTGAACTAAATACTCGTGAATCTATTCGACCGAAAATAGATTGTTATCGGCTTTCTGTTATTCGAGTAAGGGTGAAATTGTTTCGTTTGTTATTTTCCTGAAAGTCGTTAAGACTGAAAAGGCACATTAACGGCCAGGTTACTCGGATTGATAGTAATTAGAACAAATTCTAATCCTGCATGGAATTTAGTAGAGATATTTATTAAGGTATATTGCGATGTTTATACCCGACTGCGTCAGACAGAAGGTGAGTAAAGTTTTTCAAGACTATGTATGTATGTATGTCCATATCTTTGGCACGCGCTACAGCCCAAACGACGTAGCTGATTGTGATGTATGACATATCGTTACAATCGTCTCAGTTTGCAGAGTGACATGGGCTATATAATATAATTAAAAATGGGGAGGTCCTTTTTATAATCATGACTATATATATATACTTAGTTACGGCATTACGCGTGAATGGCTAAACCGAAACCGAACCGAGCGGAAAATGTTATCTAAAGTTTTCTAGGTTTATTCGTATCGCGATTGATAGCTGGGAAAAGACGAAAAGCGAATTCAAAATTCATAGTTAATGTACGACAAAGTCTGTTGAGTCGGCTAATATATGAAACGGTATGACGTCACGTGTTCACACACTCCCATTGGCGTCCAATATCGTGCGTTTACTTTTCTCGACGAGACGGCAACTTTGCTGATTGTTGTCACTCAATAGCTCTGTTTACTTACAGCTTTTCGCTTTATTTATAGACTAACCAATATTGGTCCGCTGAATTCCAATTGTTTGCGTGTAATATAACCCTTCGTATTATTTCGCGTCTCCTAAATAATACAAATGTTCCGTCAAAAAGTTAAGTGAATCAGAATTGTTTGCGAAAATTAATGTCAGGACTTAATTAACAGACTTATTAAATTCCCGACAATGCTCCTATTTTAGGAAACGAGTAATGGTAGTGTCAATATTTATGAAATGTACAGTCGTGTGTTGGACGCAAGGTATATTTAGTTTTCTATCGTTTTTGTAAACGTTTTTTTATCAGTTTGAAGTAACAATGAGCAGTCCATCTGATGGTCGGTGGTCACTGCCGCCCTAGAAGCAACTAACATGGAACTGGGGTCCTATGTGAAGTCTGTCACAGATGCATTACTCCCGAGGACTGAAATGGTTGCCTCATAAGTGATCCGGCAACCCCAACCTATCACCAATACGCAACAACTGTTTCTTGCTAGAAATATGTGTGACGGTGGTACCTCCCCGGTTAAACTACGCTGGTTGGTAGAACCTTTAAAAATAATTTTAAAAATCCTTAAATTATTTTGATAAAAAAACAGTTCATATCCTGGGAATGATACATGTTATGATTGTGATCTGTGACATTCATGACTGATTTTAATAACGCTTTTATATAGAACATGGAGAATACCTCAATATGGGTTCAGAATATGCCACTAGTGCCAATATATTTACATGTTACGTATGTATGTATTGTATATGCCATTGCGTCACACATTCACGCACGCCACTTGGCGTCCAATAAAGCTTGTTTATTTTTCTCGTCGCGCCGGCAACTTCATGGATTGAAGTCATTTAATAGCTCTATATTTAGTTCCAACGTGTTTTATTCAGTATTAGGTTCCAATTGTTCAAGCGACCCCGGGAAGGACGGGGATAAGAGTGGTCGCATACTGTCGAAAAAACCAGATGGTGCGGTTGGCCCGGCCGATCACCTGGGTGGAACCCGATTGAGCAACGCGCTCAGAGAACTCTGGTTGCGTTCCTTTGTAGATCTCGGAGTCTTCTTAACAAAGGACGCCAAGGACGGCCATCAGCGGGGTTTTAGTGCGGTAAAAATTCTACGTTCCCTGGCGTCGCTCCCACAGCGTCGGTATATTTTGATGGATTCCCTCAGTAAAAAAAAATCAATTATTCAGTGGCATGAATTTTAACCTTCAACTGATCTAAGAGTTGTTAATGTTGTTCTCTAAGGCGTATGAAGTACCTTCTAACAGGTAGAGCCAGTGCTGTTCGACCGACAAATTTTAGTGTGAAGAAGTTCTTGCGTTTCGATAGAAGGCTATCGAACATGTTAGGTCTCCAATAGTCTTGGTCCATCTGTGATCCACTTCAGATGAAATCCGTGTTCTATATGAAGTTACTTGCAAATGTCCATGGGCGGCAGTAACCATTTGCCATCACGTGGACTACATGTTCATTTGCTACTTCATCTTATAAAAGCCAGCGCGTTGGGCTATGTCCGTAGCTCTTGGCATAATGAGAGTCAATCTTATCGTAGTAATAGACTAATATTATTTTTCAAGACTATTATGGTAGACAGTGTGCCTTAGTGCTTACACAAGGGAGGTAATGAACGAGCGATACTTCATGTCATCGAGCACACACTCGCTCGTGTGTTACCTCCCTTATTACAGACGGCTACATCGTAGCAGAAATTACATATGGTCTACGTGTGATGAAACTTCAACAGGAGTGGAAGCGCCAGGTTAAGATATCAATATTAATTCAACCCTATGTCGTAGACTCTGCCACATTCATCGCTCCAAGTTCTTCTCTTGGCCGGACATAGGCTTTATTTTATAATATGATAGCAGCAAACAAACATGCAGTCCACCTGATGGTAAATGACCACTCCCGCTTATGAACCATGAACATCCGTTATAATCCCCAGATAAGATCAGTCTTATCTGAGGTTGGCCGCAGATACCTTGCTACCCCGGAGGACTAGGTTGGAACGCCTCGAATAGGTATGTCACTCATACCACACCCGTGACACTAGAACATAGCTATGTTATTAACTGCTATTAAGCAGAGATAGGTGTGGCGGTAGTGCCTCTTGAGGCGAACCACTAAGAGTTCTACCTTACCTTTTCTAATCATATGTATCATCCTCGTATATAACATTGAGGCTTGAGCTCAGTGCTTTTACTACGAATTTATTACGTTTCCTCAAAACAATATTTGTTTTCGGTTTCACCCATCATTGTTAGGTCAATACTCGTACTAAGGGCTCTCAACCCCTAAAATACGAGACTCATAATTTAAATTAATCGAACGAAGACAATTCACCTTTTTTTTTATGTAAAGTTGAAGCGGCAGTTCCATATTTTTCTATAAAATTAAAACGTCTCTATATTCTGATGCATTTTGATGTCCTTTCCATTTTTTAAACGTAGCTCAGAATTCAATCTCAGGGGATATAAGTATAAGTTGGGAAAACAAATTTCCATTGTAATAATTACATTAAAAGTTAAATAGAAGTATAAGCAAAATAACAAACATATAATGTATCAAACTTTATCCAACAAATAAAATATTCTATGCATTGTATTGTATCGGTGGAAACTTTTTGATTTAGAGCTGTTTGCTCAGGTAACGCCCCTGGTCCATTATACTGAAATGTATCAAGGACTCACTCACTAGGTGTGCCCGGCTTTACCCGCGTTTAAGAATGTAACATAAAGTGCGATGACGAGAGACGTTGATGGATGATGTATGATCATGATTTTTAAGAAAATTGATACTAAATGTAACCTTAAGATATGTGCAATTAACATACTTTAATTAATTTGAAATAAATCCGTTAATTTCGGTTTAATGCAATTTTTAACACGCAGACAGACAAAAATTATCAGAAAAAAAACTATCATTACTTATGTTCCAAACAATTTTTAACCGACTTCCAAAAGGAGGAGGTACTCAATTCGTCTGTATTTTTTTTTTGCTTTTTGGTGACACTGAAGTCGGTTTCTATTTTTTGTTAAAAAGTTTTATGTTAGCAAATTTACTACGTACAGACATGCGACTCTTTCCTCACATTTACTATGTGTATGGATGTTTACAATCATACATATGATAAAAAGGGACCTTTCTATTCTTTTCGGGTCGGATCGTTACAAGTATTGAAGGTATTATAAGCTACGTATCATTACTGTTTAATATATTGTCAATTTGAATTGTCCAAATAGTCAGAGGTGGAATGCGTGAAATAATTCCTACCGATGCCAAAATGCCTATCTTAATATGTATCTCTATAAGCTTGTAAGTGATAAATTTTGTAGTTGAACATCGTTTCGGAAGTTGACCCGTATGTCCCCCGGCATTCGTTTTGAACAATTCTATCTAGAAGTCTGTCTAGAGTAATAAGTGAATAATATAAAGCTAGGTAGCACGAAAACTTATCCATTCGGTAGTCTCGAGTCTAAAATACGATTTGTACCTGCAGACAATAGTTCCTATCGCCTTCGGGCACTTTTGAACTGTGCATAATTGAGAGAAATGAAGTTTGTTCAGTATAATATCATTAAACCACGTAATACCCCTCAGGACTTATTAAATTTTCAGTAAAGTACTGATTACAAGTAAATTTAATCTTATAGTGTAAATATTATACAAAAAACATTGTGCTTGAAGGAATACGGAATATTTAATGTAATAACTTATATACTACTATAAGCAGAATTAAATAATCATGGTTTTGACACAAAACACAATATTTCTTGAATTATGTATTAATAAATATAGATGTAAATTAAATGTCAATATCAAAACTGAATAATCTGTACAAATTTAAACTTTATAAGCAAATAAATACAATTTCTGTCTGTGAATTTAAACGAAGTGCCGTTTGCATGAAGCCGAAACAAAAATAAAAAGAAACCCGTTGAATTTAATTTTACTCGTTTACCTGGGAAAATTATCGAAACATTTTTTTTATTGCAAAAAGGTTGCGCGTTTGATCTTAATTTCACCTGATAGTAAATGATAATGAGACATAAGATGTTTTTATTTATATAAACGGGTTCTATCTGAAATCGATCACAGAGGCGTTGCTACTCTCGAGGACTAAGATAGACGCCTCATATATAAATTAGCCTGCGGCTTCCGCCGAAACACACCAACTGCTTCACGCTAGAAATGAGGCGGTGGTACCATCCCGGTCGCACTACTGATTCTACTACCTAGTAAGACGTACGTTTGGCGTGTATATTAAGAAGGACTAAACGTTTTGTCAGAGCCAAAGAAAAACTATTTTATTATAGGAGTGGTAGAGGTTATCATGCATGTTGATTTTCGAGGATAGATAGAACGGTATCGTAGAATTATTATTACGCTCACATACCCAAAATGTATCCGGTAGAAATATGTAGATACTTTATTCCTAGTAGTACTTTATTCCTGCCTACAACATTTGTCAAACGTTAAGAGAAAAACAAAGCTCTTTTTATTTTTATTATTAATATAGTTATATTATGATATACAATTATTATAAATATAGTTTTATCATGAAAATAATATAAAACAATTATTTTTCAACAATAATAAGACAGTTAAATCTATTTTCTAACAGTAGAAAACTCTGCAGAGGCGGATATTTTTCATCTAAAATATGTAAAGTTCCCGGATAGAAATGAAAGAACGATGCAAGAAGGAGAACACAAACAAAGCGTCACGGGAAAGCTTGTTAACTATTAATAGGATAGCCGTCTGGTATGCAAAGTGCATTTCTCCAGTAGTAATTTTACCCCCGAGAGTATTTGAGGCGTGATCGATCGGCGCTACGTGACTTGCTCGTAGTATCGTTGTATATAAAACTAGCTGATCCGACAGACTTGGCTTGGCTTATTTAAATTCCAATTGGTAAAACTGACAATTATGTCAAAGGCTATAAGGTTAAGTTTGGGTTTTGTTAACTTTTTTCTTTTATAAAAACCTTCCTCTAACAGTAACAAACGCAACAAAAAAAGAATTAGCGAAATCGGTGCGGCCGTTCAAGCGGGATTATGTTTTATATATATAGACTAGATTATTACTGCGGCTCTACCCGCATCGGTCACGTCTATCACAGTATACTATGTGTGTTGATCTAAGCCATAAACAGATTTTACAAAAATACAAATAGATCTAATCTAATCTGTTTGTTAGTTATTCCGTGAAAGAATAACAAACACACATACATCCTCACAATTTTCCGTATTTATAATATAAGTCGGATTGCGGTCTACGTATTCCTAATACATTTCAAAGTAAGCGCTTTGATTAATTTTGATGAAGTTAATTTGTACTTATAACATCTGTTTATATGTAATTGGACGCGGAAGGTGTCGCTGTTGTCGAAACTCAGAATATTTTTGTGTACTCGTCCCATATTTTTCTTTATAACATTGAAGTAGAAGAGCATTCAATCCACCTGATGGTAAATGGACATTCCACCCATGAACATCTGTATCCAAATCCATACAGCGATGGTTCCTCTCCAGCGAAACTACTGGTTACACCTTTTAGATGCTGTCGCTTTCTAAATAAATATATTTTAAAGAATAAAGATTTATTACAATTCAAAATTTTCACCCTCCCAGCTTGTCACATTTACTCTCCCAGAGTTTCTACTCGAAACTTGTATGTATGTAAGATGTTAAGAATAATTCGATAGCGTGACTGAGAAATTATTATTTTTATATTAAATGTCGGACTTTGTGTTTTGAAGTTATAGTACAACTGGTACAACTATCTATTTCGCAATAGGTCGTCGATATAACATCGTGAAATACGCGTTGCATAAATCCGCAATCATTAAAACATTCCGGGCCCGTATACGTAACGATCATTTAATGACGTTTTTGATTGAACGATATTTCTCTAACTGAATTTATTTAGTGACGTGTATTTCTAAAAATTCCGGCCAGGTGCGAATAGGACTCGCGCTCGAAGCGTTCCGTACCATTGTCTTTAAAAACCGGTCAAATTCATCAGGCTTTTTGTATACCCTTAAAATTTATTTCATTTGTTTTATTTCTGTTTTTTGTAATATGTACTGTTATAACGGCAACATATATACAAACAGTGTAAAACAAATCAAGTGTCTAGCTATCACGGTTGAGATACAGCCTGGTGATAGGCAGACGGACAGCGGTGTCTTAGCAATAGGGTCCCGCTTTACCCTTTAAACCCCAAAAAGAAGAAAGTTTTAACGTCGTAAAACCAAACTCGAATACAAATTGCAAATATATGTACTTTTAAGGAACATTCTACCTTAGTCACGTGGCATCAGGTGGAGTTCATCCCACTTAGCCTTTTGCATAATACAATTGCAAAGATATCTTAATTAAGAAGTTGCTTAAATTAGTTTTACTTTTTTCATACTTAACTTAAATGCAGAACTAACATTGTTTCTAAAGTAGTTTAACTTAATCTTTTACTATCCGCCATTATATATGCATTAAACGTACATAAGGTTATGCACACGAATGACACTAATAAAATCAAGGGAATTGGAGAGACAATATAAACATACTTGACTGCTACAAATAGCAAAAAAAAACGTCAACGTATTAGTCAACGCATGTCAACAAGACATGTGAACTACAAAAAATATCGATTTAAGTCTTTATTAGGATAAGATAGATTTATTTTGTAACCCATAATGCAATAAAGTCTAAATTTATATTGTACGAAATATACTACTACTACTCTGTTGGCTCAGTGCCTCAAAGACGGTCTTGGTCTCCGATTCGAGAGTCCACCCCCTCTCCCTCTCTCTTTTTCTTTCCTTCCTTCTATCTTCCAACTTATCCACCTCTTCCCTTGGCTCTTTCTCGCGTAGTTGCGAGAACCCTAGAAAAATTAAACACATCGCATCATCCCACTAAACCGAAACATTTGGCACAGGCGCGCGGCTACCTGGAGTCGCTGCCGTACAAGCCCCGCGTGCCGTGGACGGAGCTGTTCCCCGGCGCGGACGCCCGCGCCCTCGACCTGCTGCACCGCATGCTCACCTTCAACCCACACAAGCGGATCACCGTGGAGGAGGCCCTCGCGCATCCGTACCTCGAGCAGTACTACGATCCCAATGATGAGGTAATGCGTTATATATATATGTTTTACGTGACCTTTTTAAACATTTTGAAGTAACAAACGAACATACAGTTCGTCCGTTAATTTTATGTTATACCATTTAAAGTATTTGGGTGCCAATGCTGAAGAGTTATTAGCGTTGACTAAAGATAAGCAAGGTTTTTTATCAGATTGAGGTAGCCAACGAGCGTGCAGTTCACCGGATGGTAAGTGGTTACTGTCGCCCATGGACGTAAGCTCTTCGTATTGATCAAGGGTTCTATTTCAAGTCGATCACAGACGTGTTGTCACGCCCGAGGACTAACGTGGTCTCCTCATTTGAAAATGAACCGGCAACCACACCCTCCCACCGAAATGCAAGAACTGCTTAAGGTGTAAGTGTGACGGTGGTACCTTCCCGGTCGAAATATACTTGTTACATACATCTAAACCTACCAAAAAGCTCTTTTTAAAGCTATGCATTGGCTCGTGTTCTAAATGTGCATAGGTGAAAGTGAATACTTTCCATCAAATAGTCCGTCTGCCTTATCCGTAGAATACGCTATAAAAATCAATGCGTACTGTTTGTCTCCACTCGAAGCCTAAACAGATTTTGTAATTAAGTGTCAGTTTATTCGTCTTTATCGCATATTTATCATAGACCATATTTTGTGAGTCAGGTTTTCTCAACAAGAAATTTGACTTCCAAAGAGTAGGCCTCAAACTTTACACCCAAATCTAACCGACTAGTCATGTGTGATTTTTTTTTTTAATAACCTTTGAGATTGTTTTAAAGAATATTCATGCGTAAAGGTTTCTTTACGATGTAATTCTGGAAGGCCAAGTAATAATAATTTGAACGCACAATTAACGTAAAAAAACTTCGTAAAGATTCGAACCGTAAAGCCCTAGATTGGAAAGTGATTTCTTGATTTTTGTACATAATATACCTGTTCCCCTATGAACGGGAACATCGGAACTCATATATTATGTAAATACGGGAACATGGTACAAATGTACCATGCGCTTCAATTCCAGTAAATACGGGAACATGTTACAAATGTACCATGCGCTTCAATTCCCGTAAATACGGGAACATGGTACAAATGTACCATGCGCTTCAATTCCCATAAATACGGGAATATGGTACAAATGTACCATGCGCTTCAATTCCCGTAAATACGGGAACATGGTACAAATGTACCATGCGCTTCAATTCCCGTAAATACGGGAACATGCTACATTTGTACCATCTGAGGAATGATACTTTAATCCACTGTTTCTCAATCTTTTTCATGACACGACGAAGTATAATTTTTTTCGTTTAACATAATATAATTATCATTTTGTTAACGTTTTCTTAATATGTCTATCTTTTTAAAAAAAAAATGGGTTTATATTAAAGTACCTAGTTCTCTCGACCTTTCTCACGACCCCTCAAGGGGGTCGCGATCAACAGGTTGAAAAGGACTGCTTTTATCTACATATACATCTATATATTATATCATCTATACGTACATATCATGTATGTATAGATAATACCATGATACTATTTGAAATTATGAGTATAGATTAACAATCATGTTCGGTGGCAAGATTTATTCTTTTCCCCAGCGTAATAACATTAGATAAAAAATAATAAATTTCACTTCAATAATTTAATATTCAAGATCTGAACCGATATTAATACCAGATTAAAAAGCTGGGCAGGTTCGTATTTCTGTGCCTCGGATCTAGTTGTAAATTCAAAGAATTTTCATTCTGATATTGCTCTCATTAATTTCATCCGCTCCCCTGTTACGACTTTCATTAATATGAAGCGTTTTCATTAATGAATAATAGTAGATTCTGCTCGTTAATTATATTGAGTAATGTTGTTATTTGTTGTACACAAAAAGTAAAAAATAAGAGAGCATATTTTAAGGATGCATAATTGGTGACTACTGGGTAGTAATTAAGAGAGAAAAACCGGCCAAGTGCGAATTGGACTCGCGCAGGAAGCGTTCCATACGTATATAAAAATCCATCTATAAAAAAATGTCGTTTGTTGTATGGCTCCCCTTAAAGATTTATTTTATTGATTGTTGTCCTATAATATGTCATCTGTGAAAATTTTTAGATAGCACTGTTTATGCGATGCATCCTGGTGACAGACGGACAGCGGAGTCCTAGTACCATTTTAACCCTTTCATTACGGAACCCTACAAATGAAAACATGGCTTATAATGGGCATTAAAAAAAAAACGCTTTTTACACTCATAGCCCCACACTAGGATTTCTCCTGTGTCGTGGGTGCCATGGACACACAAAGGCGAATACACAAACATCCAGACCCAGAACAGAAATCTAAACTCATCAT
>DWNE01007473.1:0-12225 GCA_018249875.1 Cecropterus toxeus | reverse complement strand
TTTTCTAAAATCAAAGTAGCCTAAGTTACGCCTTATGATATCAGCTATCTAACAGTGAAAGTCCCATCAAAATCCGTGCAGCGGTTTCGGAGATTAGCCGGAACAAACAGACAGACAGACAGAGAGACAAAAATTTTTTTAGTTGGTTTTTTGTTATCAGTATCATGTATATATTTATATGCATTTGGTAAAAAAAAAAATTGATATTACAAACAGACACTTCAATTTTATTTATATGTATAGATAGGTGTATAGATAAATAAATATAATTATAAATTATGTACAATAAACACAGTATACTTTATAAAAAAATACTTGCTCATAAACAGATAAATACTTATTTTATTTTATATTACAACCGAATGGGTCACACTTTCGTCCGACGATCATAATATATTAACACGCTTCTTTTAAATCGCACCACTTAGTTCCGCGCGCGTTCCCACTGAAATACTGTTGAAATTTTCTCAGTTGGCTTTAAAATGTTAACAAACAAACCGTGAAGACGGTTATTTCGTAACAGTTGAATGAAGATAATGGAGCTATAAACCATTGGAGAGTAATTACCAACTAGAAAAATATGTAATCAATCACAGGTAGAATTCCAATCCTTGCTAATTTGGAATAAACCGCAACAGATTTTTTTATCCGACTGCGTTAGAAGGAGGGTAATATTTTCGAGCATATGTATGTATGTATGTCCATTTCCAAAGCACTTGCTATAGTCTAAACGGCTTGACGAATTGTGACGTATGACATATCATTAGAATCGTCTCAGTTTGCATAGTGACATTTTAAAATGGCGCCTGGAAATAGAGAAATAAGGGACGACTTTTTTACTTTTACGACAATATGGGCATCACATGAAAGGTAGTAAATAGACCTAAGTAATACTTTAACTTGACTATTTTGACAAAAACTTATATAAGCGTTAAATTAAACATATAGCATTATGAACAAAAGTTTTGTTTTGAGCGGTCGGGTTATTTGTTTTAATGATTTTAACAATGTTACTAGTTTTTGTAATATGAAAATAGCAAACCAGTATGCAGTCCACCCCGATGTTGAGTGTATTATGTGTAGTGTTTTATTATATTTATTAGCAGAACACATAAGAAGTGCAGCTCCGCCAGATCCACTACGCGCACATAAAACAACGTGACAGTTGGCGGAGCTAGAGATGGCGATGGCGTGGCATGGCTTTGATCGTCGGCGTGGATTGATTAACTGTCACATGTAAAGAAATATGTAACAAAATGTAGATGCTTCTAGTTTTATATCTTTATCTATTGTCTAATGATAAATGTAAATCGTACAACAAAAAAATAATAGGAAATTTACAACTCCATGATATGTAACAAACGAACAAATACATCAGTAATTATGTTAATTTATGTAGTTACCTTACTACAATCATCAAAATAATAAAGCATAGCACATAATAAAACACATAATGTAACGCGTAGACAGTTCATTTTCTTCTTAATGCAATGCAATAAGCATGCATCGAATATACGTATCTGTACATTGTTTACTTGTTCATTAATCAGACTAAACGTTTTATTAGCAGCACTTGTTCGGGACGTGGTTCCGCCAGATCCATCGCAAGTGACACACAAACAGAACAAAACGGGCCGTTTGGCGAAGAACGCCTGTAAATGGCGGTGGCGTGGCCGCTTTGATCGTCGCTCGACGGATTGATTAATTGTTACGTGTAACATCTACTGGCGAGATGAGCTACAAATCAAAGTAAAATTGTAATTTCCATGTCTAACTGACAATGGATATAAAAATTGAAATGGACGTGTGAATAGTTGCGTTGGCGAAAATACAATCGAAGTTCGTGAACTACAATTCAGCTTGTAACACATTTCAATAAAAAAATTCCGTCACGGGACGCTTGGCAGATGTGAAACTTCGTGTTCGCACAAGTAATAGGTATAGGTAGTAATGCATAAAGGACAAGGTTGCGACAGGAACTAAGTATATAACATAATGAAAATAACTGATAAATATTTATTGTATTATTCATCTCAATACGTTTCATTTCATTAAATTTATACAGAACGTTTAAAATAAAATATTTGAAACTATTTTATATGTCAAGACTCTAACATAATACTTTAGATTAAACGATTACTCCAAAACTACACTCTTTCCGTGGGACGTAAACCCGATCATCCGTGCATCCTTATTCCGAAGAATACGTACGAGGTACGAGGGGCTGAAAAAAGCAATTAGCTGAAATGCTGTCTCCGGCTAAATCCGAGCGGCGGTCGAGCGTTCACGCGTGCTATGAAAAATGGCCGGCGGCCACTCGCGTACACAACTGCTTACCAAATTAGGTACAAATAAAAATACACAAATATAAAATTAACACCGTCTATATAATACCGTAATTTATTACACGTATACTTCTTACACAGGAGTTTAAATGGTTTTCAGTTTTATGTGGCGTAGGAAACCATAAATGTAATTTATCTTTAACGTTGCGAACTGTAAAACATTTATTTTGTTGTATCTTGTAGGTTACCGACTACCAACTATTCACATCTATTGTTAATAATGTTATGCTTATTTATACCTTGTCTGTCCAGTATTCGAATAACTAAAGTTGTAATTTGAACACATAACATCTTAATAAAAATTATATTATCAAAGAACTTCACTAAGACCATCCATGTTAATTCAAAGGTATAATGCATTAGTAGGCAACTTATGAAGGTCTGCAGTTCTACGATATGAGGATGATTGAAGACGCCGTTAAAGCTAATTTCGGCGAATGACCGTCTATCCAGTGGATTGTATATTCATCTGATTGTAAGTGGCCTCCCATGGATATCTGTAAACAATTTTATATAGCGAGAAATTTCTATGAAGTCAATCGCAGATGCGTTCATATATAAAACCAATTTTATCTGCAGTCAATCACTGATGCTACTCCCAAGGACTAAGATGTTTGCCTTATGAAATTTAATAGCTTAAAAATGTTAATTCTATAAGCACTTTCGTTGTCGTCTGTACCGCTGTTTGTATTCATCACGCATTTTTCTGTTTGACGGCGTGGTCACGCTGTCGTGCGCGCCAGGACTGACGCTGTGGGGACACGCGGAGTTCCTTCTACATTCCTTGCTCGTGGAATATTTCATCTTGCCACAAACATTTAATAGGCAGTTGTTAATAAATTCTAGTTGTATAATTTTGTTGTCGTGGCGCCTAATCCAGTTACTGTTAAAACAATGATTTTAGCAGTAAAAATGGCGCTGTTGGCTTTTGGATTTAAATTAAACTTCATGTAAAAGTAACCTCATGTAGAACAGGGGTTCTATATGGAGGTGTGGCGGTGGTATTTCCCCGGTCGAACTACATTGGTTCTACCACCTGGCCAGAGATGACTCAGTCTCTGCCAATCCGACTTGAATGTACCTAATCGCTGATAATTATGACCTATGTTATGGGTTAAGATTGGGATTAGTATTAGTAATTTATATATAGGATGAGAATCAGTTCATATAAATTGTAAAAGTGTTGTAAATTATGGTTAGGCTTATATTTCGGTATTTTTTTAGATTTAGGTTGTTAATATTTGTATTTATGTTTCCGAGTATGTGTTTATGTACATTTATGTCCAACAAACCAAAAGTAGTGATAGTATCATCACTAAAGAGCGTGAAAATTATTTTTAACAAAAAATACAACCGATTTCAATATTTGTTTAAAAAAAATGTTGTTATGATTTAGTATTGCGATTTGCGAAGTTTGCAATTTCATTTATTAGATAATAATTTAAGTTGGCAAATAAATAACAAAATCGGTGGTGTAACAATTATATTTGTATTCCTAATATTTTTTGCCCTAGACCTCAAAAACAAAGTGGGGGCTACACTATCACTATCTCGTCTATACTATTAAGTGCCCATAAATCTTTATATATACCTACTGCCATAGTTATCCTTACATTTTTTTCGCTACTACTTCCTTATTATGCACTACATAATCATAAAAGCTGTCAGTAAGCTGTCATACATTGATTGAATTACGGCGGTTTGGCAACAGTGGCGCGGTCGGGCTCGCGTGAAATTAAACTGTCCCACGGATGCTCGCCGTATGATTTATTGACACCTATACGATCTATCAACCTTTTAAAAAGTAGGCTAGCTGCACAGTAATCTAGCAAGGAATAAAATGTACATCAGATATTTACGTCATTAGGTGACTTCCACTAGTTACGGATGTTATGAAGCTCCGTAACCGTATCGGCTATCCGAAATAAAGTTATTCGTAGGTCAACGTATCCGATGTAAAAATTTTGGGAAATTACTGAAATTATAACAGAAATAAAACCAAATTATTACCTATTTGTATTTTTTGTTTTAAATTCCTTAAAAATATAATATCCGTAACGGATAAATCGAAATAATTACATATCGGTAACCGGATCCAAAACCGGTATAAGTAATATTATTCCTATATCTACGGATATAGAAATAATATCCAGATTCGAAATTTCATATCCATAACACCCCTGATTTCCACCAAAGATGCGCTAGGGTCTTGAATTATGCATTTGTGTGACAAATCCATACAAAGAATTGCTGCGAGCTAAGAAATGGAACTGTGGATATGAACTAAGAACACATCTTACTCGCTTAACTTAACTTCGACCTCGCATACCGCTTAGTTACCTCGTACGGCGAAGAACACCCTTATTTTTATGTTTTTTTTTTTGTTATAATATGAAAATAACCAACAACATGTACCTATACCACCATTAGTTAAAATCCCTGTTTTATTCTATTTCAGTATATATATAATGTACTCTGTGATTCTATTGCTATTTGTTCATACATACCTAGCATTCCTAACAAACCCAAAAGTGACATCTAACGGCACAAACTTACACTATTACACTACTAGCGCTATCTAGTATTAAGTAGTAAAAACTCGGAAGATGTTATTTTATTTTTAAACGTGCTTACCCTTATTACATTAATGTGTTTAAAAGCAAAATATATTTAATCTGATATATATGGAACAATAATATAATAATATGACTTAAATAGTATATTTTATTTGTACAAGTTTGCAGATAGCAACACTTGCATTATGCTCTGTCTAATCTGTCTAACACTTGCTTTTCTGTGAATGTGTAAATTTCAGAATATCAGAAATTCAGATTGAATTGTGAAGTGCTAATGTTCATAAATTCATATTTATAGTTATTCTTAATATTATGGGCACGGAAATAGCTGTATCTTTTAGTGCCTTACGCGCTCAGTTAGAAAATGAAAGGAGTAGTTTGTTTAAAATAGATGAAAACATAAAAAAGATAGTACAAACAACAGGACGTTTTTCGAACGATAGGTTAGTGATGGCTTGTCATTAATTTTATCATAATCATTAGTGTTACATTTCGTGATATTACAAGGAAACTGTTTTTATAGGTTTAATTCGTCGGGAGACTACGCTAGGGGAGGGTCTCGGCAAGGCCGGAATTCATACCCCGACGCGGGCGGTATCTACAAAAATGACGATTTATTCAACAAACGTAAACATGAGACGAAAACTGTATTTAGTAGGTAAGTAGTGATAATAAGCTGGTACCTATGTTAAATAACGTACGCCAGTTACGTGCACCATAAAATACAGTACCAACATATTACCAATAAAATAATTTCGTTACTTTATCATTATGATCAAAGTTAATTACTTGATTACTCATATACTTGTAATTAATACTACTTATAGTCGCACAAAATAATAGTCCCGTTTGGTAGTGGAAATTAGAGATCTATTAACGAACTATTAATGCATTTTGCATGCAACCAGGCCTTGTTTCCTTAATTTTAGAAAATAATAATAATCACTACACATGATTGTTTTAATTTGTGCCACTCTTTCATCAATATTCATGAAAGCAATTAGATTTTCAACATTATTCAGAACTAATTTGTTGTAAATATTGATCTCTATAGTTATCTACTAGTGTCCAATGGCCATATTACATTGCTATTACTATAACATTATTAATTAATTCCACTTGAGTTGAAAGTATATAAGTCTTGAGTATTTGTATTGTGAAGTTTAGATTGAAGACTGTTATGAAAACTGTTTACTTTTGATATTTTAATGTCTAAAAAGATAAAAAAAAAAGTGTTTTGGTATCAGGAACATAGCCATTAATTGGTTATTGTTGCAGTTATCACAGTAATTAATGTTTGTTCTAATCATATTATACATATTGATAAGCAACTTCCCATTTTACAAATTGATTGAAATTCACATTATTTTCTTGTATGTACAAATACTCATAATATTTATTATCATACTGGATTTATAAAATTAATATTCCTATTTTATTATTGTTATATAACCTGTTAACAATTGTAAAATTCAAGTTCTCAGCATATTTTTATATTATTGTTTTTAGGCTATCAGCAAGAGTTAACGATAGTGATGGGGAAGATGATGGCCCTGGTACAAAAAAGGCCAGAGTGCCCTCAGCTGTGTGCCGTGAACTGCCTACCAGGGCTGCGGTGCTCCGCGCTCAGGGTGATGATGAGCAAGCTAGGAAACGGAACAGAAGAATATTTGGCTCCCTACTTGGTACATTACAGAAATTCAAGCAGGAAGAAATAACCCTTCAGACTAAGGTGCAGTTTGTGGTCTCATTCGTCACATTTAAGTTCACAAGTTGGTGTTATTTTACTGTAAAGAGCAGAAAATTATTTTTTGCTTACAAATTTTTTCGTAATAAAAAGCATTATCTCTGATATTCTAAAATTGTATCTCATTATATATCATTGGAAAAGATAGAATATTTTCGATAAAAATTCTAAACTCTTTATATTTATATATACTCTTATTTAATAACTTTTAATCAACACCCTGAAGTAATGTTCTCCTTTTGTTGCATGTTTTCTTCTTTCTGCTTTATCCATCCATAATTTGTTTACAGGAAGAAAAAAAAGCTCAAGTGGAAAGAAAAATTGAGGAGCAAGCACGGTTAGAAAAGGAAAGGGAACAGAAAGAAAGAAAAATATTGTTTGCTGAGAGGGAACACAAAAAGTCAACTATCAAGGCCTTAGAAGCCAAAATGGGCAGGGTCCAGGAGTTTGAGAAGTGGGAAGAGTCACAAAGAACCCTGGGAAACTTTATTCTCACCAAAGTTAAGCCGCACATATATTGGCTGCCAAAGAAAATGTCAGACAAGGCTCAAGAGAAGTTGGACTCCAGTAGAAAGTATCATGAGAGTAAGTTTTTTTTATGTTTTAAAATGCATGATAATGAAATTAAATTGTATTTTATATTTAGAAGATGTAGCAAAACTATATTACTCAATAATTACAGCAAAATACGGTCCAATGTATTGCAGTAAGTAAACAAGTCTTCGATATACACACATTTTTTTTATACAAGATACAATTCTTATTATTGTTACTTTTCTTTAATTTACTTAATATTCCTGCTAACAGAATGGGGATATGCTATATTTGATTATGAGTAAATTATATTATTATTATTATAGTATTTATTTTTGTACAGAATGTATGGCAAGAAAGAAGGAGCAGCTTCAAGAGGAATTACAGCGAATAGAGCAGAGATGTCTTCGGCCACGAGGTCCCGGTGCTAAGGAGAATGATCCTGAGAATTCACATGATGATGAAGAAAAATCAAGACCTATTCCCAAGGATATTGAAATTAAGGTAAGGCATCAAACAGTAAAATACATGATTAACTCTGCTGGCCACAGATTTCTCAGTGAGAGGGATTAATGTATAGTAACCTTTATTATATCGATCTGTTTGAAGATGCTATGACTTGGAGTTCTTCAAAAAAGATGCAAAAAAAAGGCTCTCCTACAAACCTAGCGATGCTTTGGGGACTCCCCTTGGGTTGCTAATGTTCATAGGCGACGTTGACTACTTACCATCATGTGCGTGCCCTTAAATATTTTAGTAGTTAGTTATTAATTAAATTTCTGAAATTTCCAGGATGAAGACAGGGGCAGAAAGAGGGACAAGTTTGCTATGGATGTAGACGAGGAAAAGGATGACAGTGATGGCGATGACAGACATGATGATACAGCTCAGGAGGATAAGGCAATCAAAAAGGAGAAAGGTAACAACTAAAAAAAAACAAGTTCTTAGTATTGTTATTTTGTTATTCATATTTTTCTCATAATAATACCTTCTCGTCTGACATCCGTAAGCTTGCATAAAAGGTCGGCCATGTTAGGGCGCCCGCCGTAATACATTTAGAAAGATTTGAATGTGGACATGTGATTAATGTCAACAATATAAACATTTTGTTTATATATTTACTGTACATTTTTTTTTGCTGCACATATAAGATAAAGAAATTTTACTAAAAGTACATTCACAACTTATTTGTCTAATAAGTCTAAAATAAAATTGTTAAAAAAAATTGAGAATAGTGCTTCAATCAACAACTATATTTTAAAATTACTTGAAGTCTTTGCATATAACAAGTTAATAGTATTATAATTCTTATAATAATAAGTGCAATAAGTTAAAATTAATAGATTTGTTTTAGATGTTGGACTGTGTCAAATTATGTGTTACAGAATCAGATGAAAGCAAAATGGATACAACTGTAGAACAGGATGTTAATACCACAGCAGCAGCAGCAGAGGTTACTATCGAGAAAGTGGAGACAATGGACACAAGTGCAAGTACCACTACCGTTAATGATGCAGATAAGCCCATTGAGCCCTCGGAACCTTCAGATCATTCCTAACAGTTCGAATATTTATTGTGTGAACTTAACACAAGCAACCCACTTAAATTTGAGCCTGGATGAAAGGACTCTCATGTATCCTATTTGTTCAATCAATTAAATACACAGAAGAAACAAATTACAAATATGTGTGCCTAAAATTAGTTTATTATTGAATATCTTTGTCCAATTTAAAATCAGGTTGAACACCATATATATTTTATACATTTATTTTTTTCAAGCATAGCTTGACATTTGGTTAAAGACTGCTCTTGTCTACAAATGCTGGGAATGATTCAATTGTATTGGAAGAATTGGCCAAATTCTTTCGGAACATACACTCTGACACAAGCTCCCTGTGTTAAAGACGTGCTTATCAAAATTTTGTTGTATTTTATAGTGTGGTATGAAGTGAAGATTAATTTAAAGTATGTTATTTTTAACCAGACTCAAATTTAGATGACCATTCCTGCTGGCCACAGCGTATTGTGTAGTGAGGTGCGCGGGATAGTGTATTAAGTAAAATAGATACTCGTGAGCATCAGATTATATTTGCCCAATCAACGTGAAATAAAATGTCAAAACTTATAAGATTTTTATTTATTAAAAATGTAGCTAGTATACTATAAAATAATTTACGACGAAACAAAATTTGGCAGGAATGTTTAAATAATACAAAATGATATCTGTTTCTTGCATATAAAATATACCTATTTATCATTTGGTCAATGCCTTTTGCCTTCAGTTTGTGCACTGTTATTTTATTATTATATAGTATTACTTTGCATGTAAGGAAAAGTTGTGAATATTGAGCAAAATAGAATGCCTATAGCAAATAACACAAAACTTAAAATAGTTTTGTTCTTTAATGTTTTGATCTTAAATTATCAGTGATTTGCTTTAACAATACCATAATTAATTGCAAAATTATTTATTACCAATATGTGCGTGTGATTACCATCAATGTTATTAATACATTTGAAAAAGTTTTAGTATTACTTTGAGAAGACTTAGCATAGTAATAGTCCGGTCAAATTAGACATTCAGTGCTACAAATTCACAACAAGCTGAATATTGGTACAATTGTTCAAAATGCAATTATAAACAAAACCTGAAAGTTCCCCATCATTCCCGTGTACGGATTTTTTTTTTATCAAGGTTAAATGTAAATAAATCATTTCATCAAAAAAGTCAGTTTTATTATTAAGTACTTCAGACTAAAATTGTAGATAATAAAATTATCTATAAAAAGTGTATTAATACTTTTTTCCCTACTATCCACCATTTCGGAGATATAGCGGAGCAAAAAGTTGTAACAGTTGTAAACATTATAAAAAACACACACGTGTCCAAGCCATTATATATAGATAAAATATACATTAGCTATAGTTAATGTAGATTTTAAGTGCAAGTTACAATGACCGACAGAAAATTATCTTAGTTACTACACATTAATGTAGCAAACGACCATGCAGCCCACATGATAGTGGCTACTGCCGCCCACGGACATCTGTAAGCAACCGGTGGTAATTATTATGGGAATTATGGTATTAATTAATTAAGTAATTTGACCCTAATTTTTTGGTCTCATTTGACCGGACTATAAGTTGACTTTAAATTATGTGTATTATTACTGGTTTTATTTGCAAAATTAATACTGCATAGCCGAAAATTCTTTTATGTGCTTAAAATTGCAAAAATCTAGAACATAAGTAAATAAAGTTCATCAATAAATACATAGGTCATTAAATTAATCTAATGTGAATATCCTGGAGGCAATGTCGTCCAGCATCCAGTCCATGCCGTCTAACAGGTTCTCGCCAGTGACTGCCGAGCACCGCACGATGCGCCAGTGATGTGTTTTGATGCTGTCCAGTTCTAGTGCCTGAATGGAGTCGGAATGGTCAACTTTAAAGTAGAATTTACACTACCATCCAAGAAAATTATATTAGAACATAACTTTATTTAGTCTGCCTTTCTCCCTACTACTGCAGTAACTATGATCCAAGTTAACAAAACAAAATATTGACACCAAAAACTATTACTCCAAAACCAGACACATTTATATGATACCAACTTAGTTCCAGTTAAAACAATGATCTTATGTGCAGAGACAACTTTTTTAATTTGTAGAAGAAATAATAGGACACATTGGTGTATTTTATGTCTGCAATTGTTATAAACATTGTACACTTACAGTATTTTTTAATAATACCGGTTAAAAGGATTTCTTTCTAGTCAATATATTACTTTACTTAGATTTCGCCAAATTTCATGTAAACTTGTAGGTTCAAAAACATTTTTAATGTGTTTAGTACAGTACAGTTCATATGCTTTTCTAGGAGTAAGAAAGGTTGTGGTGTGGAATAGTTTTGGACTTGGAGTAAGAAAGTTACTCCAAGTCAAAAACTATTCCACACCACAACCTTACAGCAAAAAAAAACAATCACTAAAAAGAATGTATCCACCTCAGAACATACATATTAAACCTTACCTCTCTAATCTCCTGCAAGTTAAGAGCACCAGGCAGATCAGACTTGTTAGCCAGCACTAACAGGGTGGCTCCCGCGAGTCGCTCCTCCCGGAGCAGCGCGTGCAGCTCCCGCGCGCAGTCAGCCAGTCGCCGCGCGTCCGCGCTGTCCACTACCCACGCTACGCCGTCTGTGCTTTCAAAGTAGTTCTTCCAATACGATCTATAACATACGAGAGAACTTCAAGATTTACTAGGTAGAAACTTGTTTTCTTTTAACCTTCAGCATGCAATCAGCCCCTGTACCTATAATTTTATATCTACACAAAGCAACGGATTAATTGAGCCATAGTCCAAGTAGTATATAAATGAAGCAAGCAAAATGATATTAGTGATTATAGTGAAACCATATTTGCTGTAATATTGGGTTAGGTAAATATAATTATAAATTCAATACTTTTCAGTCAACAGTTTAATCCTCAATTCAAAAAATATTTATATAGAAATATGTAACCACACCAGCATAGGAAAAATTTGACTGCAAGCCTAAGATATCTCATGTTGGTTAGTATACTCAAGACAACTAAAAAAGTTCTAGACTGTAGAAACTACTAATCTATACAGTTTCTATTGTTAGGACATAATTTTCATATTCTTTATATTTGTATGTTTGGGTCTTTTTATGTCTGGGTGTCTATGGCACACGACACAAGAGAAAATCCTAGGGAGGGGCTGTGAGTCTAGAAAGCTTTTACTTATATTTCAGAGTAAACCAACTATAGAAATTAGCAAAAGGTCCTGAAAGGTAGCCAATTTTGATTTTAAAAAATACTCCCTATAATTTTATGACACTGAATATTATTATTTATAAGGATCAAATTCTGGAAGTAATGATAGATGACAAACTAAAGGAAATGGCTTAATTTGAAGAAAAAACATATTTTGACGTGACAACGTCTTAAATTAGGTTGCGGCTGGGAGTCACTTATGAAAAAGTGTAACGCCCGGTAACGTTA
>DWNE01007472.1:0-12225 GCA_018249875.1 Cecropterus toxeus | reverse complement strand
AGCAAACGAGCGTGCAGTCGACCTGATGGTAAGTGATTACTGCCGCCCATGAACATCTGTAAGCAACTTCATATAGAACAGAGATAGATTCGTTGCTACTCCCGAGGACTAAGATGGTCGCCTCATATAAAAGTGAGCCGGCAACCACACCCTTCCACCGAAACATAAGAACTGCTTTACACTAGAAATAGGTATGGCGGTGGTACTTCTCCGGTCGAACTTCATTGGTTGTATCACCTGGTAAAAATAATATTCCTTTATAAGATAGTAATGTAGGTAACATTACTATCATAAACATCCTTAGTCATCTAGTTTCAGTGTTTATTATTTCGTAGTTGAAAACTTGTGACTCAATGTTAGTTTTACGTATTACCTCGCAACTATTTCCGTTGTCAATTGGCATGTGTTAATAGATAACAAATACCCATCGAGATAATGTAAAATGCCATTTGTTGACCCAAAATAATATCGCTGCTCGTCATGAATAACACAACTCAAAGATGCTTAATTTTACAAGAGAGCTAGATAAAAAATGCACTATTCTATTTGTTTTTAACCGACTTCGAAAGGAGGTCGTCCTATATTCGACTGTATGTATTTTTTATGTATGTTCACCGATTTCTCCGCCGTTTCTGGACCGATTTTCAATTTTTTTTTAAATTTTAATGAATGTAGAGAAAATATTTTAAATATAGGCTCTACCACGGTGTGTTTAGAGCACCCAATATTTAATTCAAGGCCGTTTTTGGATAAAACTGTATCTTCAACTTTAAATTGATGATTTTTGAATTGTGTGCTTATTCATGCAAAACAGCAATATATAAATAATAATATTTATGTTGTCTATAATAATCAAAATTATGTAGGTTTTAATTTTAAATTTATTTTATTGTTTGTAACAAAATAAAAAATGTGTTATATGTAAAACATCAACAGTTTTGACATTTATTATAATTTAGTATACAAATTATGCTCGCTTAAGATTCGAAGCCGAGGACTAAAGCACGAGAGATCATATTCATACCAACAACCCATCACTCCCATCAGTCTATACATAATTATGCCTACTTATTTTTGTATATATTTAATTACAAATCCATGTTTTACACATATCATTACATTTACATTGCATTGTATAAGGTCATTGTCGATAATATATTAATATAATAATCATACAAGGAAAAACAGATCGACAAAAAACATATTATTGTGTGGGAAGTGAGCTTATAATTGTTAATTGATTATGCATTTTGCTTCATAAATAAATAAAACAATAGTGAATATATATTTTTATAATATAGAACTAGTAACCAAGCATGTAGTCCATCCAGTGCTTTCAGATAGAGTTTAGATGTTTTACAACATTATTTAAAAATAAGAAAATGAAAATATTATACGTTTGATTTTTATTTTGTGTTTCATCCGTTAAAGTTCTACGTGTCTCTACATCGTGTATATTTGCAGTAAAGGATTACTCGGGCTGAAAATAAGCAATCATAGATATTTATATGTATCGTCGTAAAAGTAAAAAAAATCGTCCCCCTCCCCTTTTCTTCTCATATAATTTCAAATCATATAGCCTATTTTACTTTCCATACTGAGACGATTCTAATTATTTTTACAGCATAACCGTCAAGCCGTTTGGGCTGTAGCGCGTGACGAAGAAATGGACATACATACAAACAAACATACATAAATACGCTCGAAAAACATTACCCTCCTTCTGACACAGTCGAGTAAAATATTTCAAATTAAAGTAAGGTTGTTCATTGAACATAAGTCGGCTCGTCCATAATAAATACATATAATATAAGAAGACTTGTATGGTTTCCTGTAATGACTAAATTAGACTACTCATTCTCACAGAACAAGGTAATCAAATTAGCAAACAATGAACGTCTGGTTAAATCGTTTTAATTATTACTAAAATTGAATTACGGAGAAAAAGTTATAAAAATACCGGTTTGTTGTTAATTCCGGCGCTAAAGTAACACATATTCCTTTTCATTATACAAATCACAAAGAGTTGTACCAATGAAGCGTTATTCTGATTCAAAGATTTAAAATAAAATCTTCCGACTTAGGGAAATATGTTCTTTGTACTTAAAACGTTTTGACATAATTCATGTAAAGTATTAAAAGTACGTAATTATCATAGATCGAATATATCTCATTCCGAATTTTATTTATAGGTTTTTTATAAGATTGAAGTTTTGTTAGAACATCACATTTTACCGTTTTTATATTTACAGCGTTTAAAAAACACCCTAAATTTGGACATGTAGACTAAACCCTCTTAAGTAGATGATACAAACATCTTTTGTTTCTTAAACACAGATAATATAATCTAACTTAAATACTGTATAAAAGATACTGGAACTAAAATATACAAAGTAAAACAAACCCGCTGAGTTTCTTGCCGGATCTTCTCAGTTAAGGTCGTATTCCGATCCGGTGGTAGGGTAAAAAATAAAGTAACTGACAATTTGTAAGCGCTTCCTCAGGTCTATACGAAATAAAGATATGTCATTTCACAAGTAAACGCTAAAAGAAACAGTAAAAATATTCAAAAGACCACGACACCGCCAACAAATCGTGGCGTAAAAATCACAAAAGCGAACCCCAAAAATTCAGATTATTTTCCGCAGTAAATTTCGCTTTATACCTTGCGTACCTTTATGGTGGAGAATTTATACCGCAATAAACTAACAGCAAGGAACGCTAACTACAACGATCCAATCTGCCGTTACATTGGAGATAATAAAAATAAATCAGTAGCCAATAAACAGTTTGAGCTTGGAGCTGGTAAACCCCCCGAGATTCGGCCCGATGTTGTATCAGCTCTTAAGTTGTCGTCTGAAATTTTCCAATTTTCGTTATTGTTAATTTGAGTTTATAAAACTAAAGGTATTTTAAATATTTTGTATAATGTTTTATATAGGTTTTGTATCTGTACTAATATTACAGAGCAGTAGAATTTGTTTGGTTGAACGCGCTAATCTCAGGAACTACTGGTTCGAATTGAATTTTTTTTTGTGTTAAATAGTAAATTAATCGAGGAAGGCTTTAGGCTATATAACATCACGCTATGTTTACGTGTTTGTAATAGATTGTTCTTTAATAAACGTAGGTGAAACTGCGTAGCACAGCTAGTGTTATATAAAAGAAGCAAATAAGCATGCAGTCCACCTGATAGTAAGTGGTCACTGCCGCCCATGGATACGCTTAAGCAGTATAGGCGTTCTATCTGTGATCACAGTTAGTAATCACGCTCTTTCCTAATGTATTTTACTTGTCATCATGTTGCCCGTCTGCCTTATTGTTAGATATACCTATTCTTGTCCCTGTAGTTCCGGGACCAGAATCGGATTAAGTAAGAGGCGACTAAAGGGGGCTTCCGGGGTTTCGGGCGGCAAGAGAGGGAGCTTGAACCGTCCAGCCAAGCGGACCCGGAGGACTTTGGCATGTGTGTTTACTTGCCGTCGTGACATGCGAAGGCACGGTGAGTGTAAATGCTCACCGGTAAGAGCCCGAATTGGGCATCGCGCTCGTAGGACTCCGGTTGTGTTCCGTTGGAGATCCCGTAGTTCTCCACACTGCGCTGAGGACGGCCACCGGGAGGTCTCATATCAAAATGACTCGGCAACCACACCGTTAGAAATAGGTGTGAAGGTGGTTTCTCCCCGGGCGAATGATCCTAAACAGACTACCTAATAATTGTTAAAATCGAATTTATTATTAGATACTGTGTTTGTAGAAAATGGTGGACATTTCAATCACTGTTTGTTTAAATGAATCTGCTCACTGGATCAGGTCAATGAATTTAAAACACTCTTGAATAACCTAGTGTTGGTACAGCCGGTTAGTTCAGGTATTGTTGCAAACAATGCGAGACGCGCCTTTTCCTCCGAGCATTGACATCATTGTTAAATTCCAGAGACTTAGACCAAAAAAGTAGAGGTGGCCAGCGCCATAAAAAAAAATTGTTATGCAGAAAATTTTATGAATTTTCATATCACCCTCGTTTTTTGTTAAGAAAAATATGTTAATGATATTCTTTTCTATGATTGAAGTAATTGAAAAAAATCATTTTATAAAAAAAATATAAATTAAAATTTTATATGATTAAAGTAAATCATAGAAAAAAATCTTAACTTTTTTATACAATACATCATGCAGTCCACTTTATGCTAAGCGGTCAATCCATGGACATCTGTATTCAAACTGAAGTCAATCAGAGGTGTGATTCTTCTTCCGAGGACTAAGTTGGTTGCCTAATGTGAAAGTGAGTCAACTACACCCCATTACCAAAACACAAGAACTCATTCACGCTAGAAATAGACGTGGTGGTGGTACCTCTCCTGTCGATCCATTCTGGTTATACCACATGTTTTTGTTGAATACGTAAGACATGTATTTTGTCGTGATTGGCAGCCAAGTGCGGGTCGGGCTCGCTTATAATTTCAAATAAAAAAATCTGTTAGTGCAATTTACACACCGCCGAAGTAAAACTAAATAATCATAAACATAAAACATTTCTAGTAATAAAATATGTCAAGGCAGATAGCCTAATGGTTGAACTCGGCCTCTCAAATAAGGGTCTGAGGTTCAAATCCCAGGCACCACTGATATTTCCAAAATTATATCCGTATAAGAAATTAACTATCTTTGCTTCACGGTGCGGGAAAACATCGTGAGGAAACTTACACACTTGAAAGTTTTCTAAAAATAATCAAAACTGAAGGAAGGTTAAGAAAAAAAAGATTAAAACAGTAAACTTTATCATTTATTTATCTTCAATAGACAAGTAATGACATGTAGTGCGTAGTTAAAGACTTAGCAGTTAGCCTGTGTTAAACTTAGCAGCAAATTATGTAAGCAACATTAAATACCACCCTGACGCAATGATACACATATGGACTGTACTTGCGCACCATTCATCGGGTCGAGGAATCCAGCGGATAATAATATATGGCCCGTAACAGAAAAATGTGACGCATAACATTAAAAATGTGACGGCATTTTTCTCTAATACGTCGATAAAGAAAGTATCACTTTAAAAAGAATAACAAAATACGTACGCTAAATAAATGCCAGTATAAAGCCCAACTCATGCTTAGCCGCTTATTTTACATGAATATAGATTAAATTCAGAAACGAATGCTCATCGTTTCACAAAGCGAACTAATGAATTACTCCCCAATTTATTTATTCAATTGTAACGCATCTGATGCTACGAATCAAATCCTGAAATCCATCTACTTGAGCGTGCAATCAAAATTACTCCCTATTACATTTACATTGGATTCAAATCCGGTAGTGATGCATCCATGCATGCTGGTCGCATTCATGCATATGCAGGATGCACCCGTAATTGGATTCCGGTTCGGAAACCAGCCGAATAGTATTAAAAACATAAATTCTTGCCGTTTTCCCAATTTTCGAATATCCGCGCGACGGGCGGCTAAAATGCTACTGAATACGATTTGACTCTTGTGTACTGGGAGAATAATGTTCTTTTGTAGTGATGTTCTCCATATAAATATTTTTCACGTTATTTATGTTTTTTATGCAGTTAATTATATAACTAAAAGATTGTAGAGATGTTATTAGCTTATTAGCTTATTCGTTTTAGTTTTGGTGACTTTTGTTATAATCTTGAGAATGGTTTGCATTAACAAAACCTGATATGGAACTGTAAGGCATAAGCCACAACAGTCAAAACGCAAATATGCTTTGCATTGCAAGTGTAAAAAAACAAGTGTACCTATGTCCGATCTCATATTATTTATTATTATTTTCTTATTTTACCTTGTCAACGAAAAGGCCAAATTCGCATATTTAAGCAAATATAAGTCTCCAACAAGGCGTATGTTTTATCATCTACGGGAAATTAACGTTGAATTGCATGAACTAAGTGACAAACTACCAAATCTAATTTGTATTTAACATTAGTGTGTATACTCACAACCTTTTGAATATTGAAAGATAATTTGAACCTAGCCTGTCAGTGGTGAATGGATGATTTACGGAAATATATTGTATCAGTTTGTTTCAATTTTTTTTTTGTTAAATTACACAAAAAAAACATTAAAATTTATTTTTATAGACCCAAATGGGAACGATGATATTTTCTCATTATTACAATAACGAGCGTTGTAAATACATTTTGTAAAAACAGGTACAAAAAATCTTCATAATAGATTTCATCAAACAGTGAACGTGTATAGGTACATAAAAGCGGCATTTTAGTGGTCCATAACAATCATTTGGCATAGTTTATGAACCGATCGCACTGCTGAGTCATAAAACGCATACATAAAATAACGCCTTTATCCTCCTAGTGTTAGTTATACCGCAAACATCAGCCCAATCTTTAGTTATAAAAAAACAGCTTCCGTATTTAAGCGTATAAAAGTAAAAAAAGTAATGGATGGTTTAATTGTTAATTTAAAAGAATATTGTTGTATATTAACGGATGTTTTACATTTATTTATGTTATCATAATAATCTACATAGTTAAGTAATCTTAACATCGCTAAAACGATTACCCTCATTCAACGTTGAAGGAACAACTACTATACTACTGTGTGTGCCATAATTATGTGGTATACAAGCCTGTCCTATAGAAGCCTTTAACCCTTTATTCAACCCTTTTGGGGGTTGCATTTTTAAAAATCCCTTCTTATTGCTCACTCACATAATAGGAACACTTGTACCAAATTTCAAGTTTCTAGGTAGAGTAGTTTCAGCTGTGCTTTGGTATATAAATCAGTTAGTCGGAATTGTCTTTTTCATATATCTAGACTAGCTTTTACCCGCGGCTTTGGTCGCGTTAAAAAGTATTAAAATTGATAAAGTTTCATACAAATTTTTATTCCCTATTTTATCCCCTTGGGGATAGAATTGATACCTGCATGCCAAGTTTTAGCCCGATTCGTCCAGTGGTTTGGGCTGTGCGTTGATAGATCACCATGTCAGTCAGTCACCTTTAAGTTATATATAAACACACGCTTTCTACACTCATACCCCACTATGATTTTCTTCTGTGTCATGGGTGCCATGGACGCACAAAGACGAATACATAAACACCCAGACCCAGAACAGAAATCTAAACACACCATTCATATTTCTGTCTGGCCGGGAATCGGACCCGGGAGCCACTGCGCGTCAGACCGGTGTGGTGACCGCTCCGCCACGCGGGTCGTCGATATATTTAGATGTTTCATATATTTGTTTTATAACAACAATGTTTAGCTCTGCGGTGTTCCAGTTTGAAGGGGCTGATAAGTCAGACACTAAACAAGGCATTAGAACTAAAGGTAGGAATTAAATCCTATACAGAGCCGATAACAGATGTTCTTGGGCGCTAATAGCCTCTTATAATTACCACGTTTATTTGTTACTCCTGTAATAGAAAAACACCTAATATCAAAATGTACCAATGCGGAACACGAGTTTAGCTAGAATTGAAAGAATCGGCGGAGGTAAAGATTTTCACGGTGTGACAGGAAAGACCATGGTTTTTTCACTGTCACGGCTGAGCAGGTCATTGACTTTTAAAGACGTTGGGCCAGTGATATATCCACGAAAATGGCTAATTATTTTTTATACATTTCATTAAAGAAATGCCTAATGATATTTATATTTAGACTTTCATATGACGCGACTATCGTCATATAAAAGTCTTTGGGAGTAGAAACGCATGTGATTGACTTCAGGAAAACCCCCGTTCTATATGAAGTTACTTACACATGTACATGGGTGGCAGTGTCCACTTACCTTGCACTACATGCTCTTTTTCTACGCAAATGTGATAAAAATGTTTTATTAGTTTTTTGCTAAAATAAGTTGCATTGGTCCTAAGGGTGAGATGAAGAAGATTATAAGAATATGAAACGTATTCCAAACCAAGATTAATAACACACACTGAAACTTTTGTAAAAGACTTCAATTTTCTCAATTCCGTTGTATGCAGAATAATAAGAAAACTTCGATGCCGTCATTAAGAATTCATACTCGTGGCGCCATCTCTTGATAAATTTCGGAGTGTATCCATATTATCCACAATGCAGAAAAATCCTAGTGTACGGCTATGAGTACTTAAAAGCGTTTGAAAAAAATACTAAGTACTAGCTATGCCCCGCGGTTTCACACGCTACTGTATTTTTTTTTCATAAACATGAAGTAGCAAACGAGCGAGCAGCCCACCTGATGGTAAGTGGTTACTGCAGCCCATGGACATATGTAAGCAACTTCATATAGAACAGAAGTTCTATCTGAAGTCGACTAAAGATGCGTTGCCACTTCCGAGGTCTGAGATAGTCGCCTCATATAAAAGAGAGCCGGCAACCACAATAAGAATAAACACACATAGTGCGATGTTAAATAAAAAACACACAACACAAAAATATTTTTTCAATCCCAACTATTAGTTCCTGAGATTAGCGCGTTCAAGAAAACAAACTCTTCACAGGTGGGGTGCTTGCTCGTTTGCTACTTCATATTTATAAAAAAAAGACAAGTCCGAAAGAAAAACACGTATCTTCAGACACGTTTAACGATATACCTACTACTGCCTTTTAGACTTATAATGGGACATAATATTACTTCACGAATAAATCTGTTAATGCTTATGTGACCAAGTAACATTGTAAAACGTATTAAAACAAAAAAATCCCGACTACTGAAAACAGTTTATTTTGTTTTCGTAGTGATACCTATATAAATATTTATATTATTTATTATCGACTTTTCGTCTTTTTTAGTCTTTCATTAATTTGGTACCCATATTGTCATGATAATAAAAAAGTAATTGCTTACCCCACCTTTTTCCATTATTCAAAGTCGCCATTTTAAAAATTATATAGCCTATTTCATTTTCCAAACTGAAACGTAAAAATAAAATAATTGGCAGTGTGGTATCGGTCTTAAAAACATCACATCTTCCCGTTGATGTGACAGGCGACTTATGCACATAATCCAGGAGATGGATGGATGGAGATGGACAAAGGCGTCTTCTTCTGTAAGATCAACACCCACTGCGGACACCAGCGTGTTGGATGCTAGACGTTGTGACTATTCTCAGAAGCCCTCATTAGGGCAGCCTATGTTCAGGTATCCAGGTTGGATAAGTAAAAATATATGTCCTTTAAAACTGAATATCGTGGTCTCCCTACTCTTGACACGGGAATGTAATTAAACAGTCGGAACCCGCGTTCCTAGCTATCAGATTAAAAGTTTTCTAGTTCCTACGCGGCCCTGTATATATTACGTACTACCCTACACCACTGACTTACCCCGTTAATACAATTTTATTAAAAAAATGTGTATGTGCGTACAATTCACATACAACTAAAGTGAAGCGTCTGAAAAATAGCTTACAATATATAATAATAATGATTATATTATCAGAGCTATACTTTTTGAAAAAACGATTAAGTATTCTCTGCAGTCTATATTCGGACGTCTTATTTGATAATAGTATTTAATAATATCAAACTTGAACTCTTATACTTGCTATGAAGTATAATCGTAAGCGTGATTTAGAAAGGAGTATAGCGCCATCTAGTTGTAGCGGCGACAGCTGCTTTCGTAACGCATTTTTTTCGAGTTCCAAGTCATAATAAATATAAAGAAGTTTTACTTCAAATATCTGAAAAACAGTTTAGAATTGTTGGTGGCAATTGAAACTATTTAGTATAGTAATAATAATAATAATCTTTATTTTCATTAGAGCCTAAAGTTACAATTATAAGTGGTCTGGAGCCTCCTTTTAAGCACCAAATGCCTGTGTTAGGGTGCTCCGTTCTTCCATTTTATATTAACTAAATTTAACTTAGGACTTACTTTTAATTAACAAAAAATATAATTTAAAAATTATATCGTAATTATAAATATGTATTGTGTATGTAGTGTGTGCATTGTATGTGTGTGTGTGTGTGTGTGTGTGTGTGTGTGTGTGTGCGTGTGTGTATGTGTGTGTGTGATGAGTATGTGTAAGTGTGTGTGTTTGGGTATATCATGTTTACATGAATTGCAGCAGAGACTCTGTTTCCTCGAAACTTAGAGGTTGTAAATATTTAGTTATAACATTTTTACATTCAAAATAAGTCATTGTGTATATTTTTAATTTATTGTTAATTTTATTATAGAGTTGAGGTGCACGTTTATCATGTTGCATGCTTGCAAATAATGTGTTTGTTTGATGAATTGGAGCCACAACATCTTTTCTTCTCTGTTCATGTTCAACAGATGTTCATGGGAAACAGTAACTACTTACCATGGTGGACTGTATGCTCGTTCGCTGCTTTAATCTGATAACAAAATGCTTATAGTTCATGTTTTAAATTGCCAAATATTGTCCAAATTCGATAATGAAACATAATATCAATGCGACAGTTGTTCACAGGCTATGTACTGTTCACAGATTAAAAATAAATCGCTATGATACGTCACAAAAACAAAAGTAGAATCAGTTGTACGTATTAATGTACTGTAATAGCCGTCATTTGCCTTTACATCATGACAATCTATTTTTATTTTTTTACAATTTTTCCTGTTAAGCTACAATTTTATTTCAATTGTTATCATAAATTGTGAACTGTTAAGTTATTGCACTGTTGATGTAATTTAAATAAAATTAATTATTTCCCTATTTAATTATCATTTCCGCAATTAACACTTAGATTAATAAACTTCAACATAATATATTACTATAAATTTTAGAACTTAATGATTTCTTAAACGTTTAATAGACAAAAACCATAGACAACTATTATTTATCTTTATATCAGCCAGTCCCTATATGAAACGCAATATAATATGAGTTGTCGCAAGAAGTTTCGACATCCAAGTACCGTAAGTTTTCCTTTTTTCGTGGGAAAATCTTAACGTTTTCACCACAGGCAATACAATGCATATGTTCTTTATAGATAACCACTTTACTTTTGCGCCTTTACCAACCTTTATTTCAATGAAATAGGGTCCATGGTTGTGCTTTCTAGCATTTTAGCAGGTAATGTCATTGCTCGTATGATATTAACGGTGTTTAGAGTAATAACATTGTGTGGAACGGATTCAAGTGTTACGTACTTAATAAAGACCTTTCAAACTCGGCTGTTGGAAAAAAGTGTGACATTTATGATAAAATCTAAAGCTCAGCTTTTTAATTCTTAGTCTAAGACCTTATAAAATTTCGGAATTAAAAAAACCTTATTTTATTTTAAGTCTGTCTTTTCTATACATCTTTTTTTAAAAATAAGAAACCGGTTACAGGATTTTGTCTATGAATGTTTGAATGAACCAAACTGTTTTGGATTATTTATAGATGTGAAATATTGTCTATGGCAAATCTATAGCTAAGTGAAAATCTCCTAAAACATGTTTCTTTAAATCTATACTTCCTTCTTGTATACTTCACCTGGAATCATGGGATTTTTTACTATTACGTTTACATACAGATAAAAATAACACTCACACATCCGATTTGGCTTTCTGTTCTGAGTGTTCGTATACTTTACTTGTGTGTGTTTATCGCATCGACGAAATAAAATCTTTGTATGGGGGCTATGAACTAATGAAGAATATTTACGCCAATTAAAAAAGTATTAAAATATACCTTTAATAGCGAAACAAATTTAAATGTGACTTATTAAAAAAAAACACAAAAAACAACTTTACTCGAATATGGCGTAAAATTAAATAAATATCAACTTTACTTAAAGATGGTGTTGTGGTGGTACCTTTATTGAAACGTTGCAAACATATGGAATTAAGCTTGTATTCCCATGGACAAGCGGAAGTTACATCAGGTGTGTCGTGTGCGTAGCGCCTTACTTTGTATTCAGGATGCCGTGTGCGCGGAGCTTTATGCGTTAGGGAAAAATTCGGACAGAGTTGAGTAAACCTAAAATATGTGCAGATTTCCGCCGGCGATCGAATAAAATGTATTATTTATAGTGTTGAGTGTTTCTATTTATATTTACCCGCCTGCGTTTGAAAGGATAATATTTTTCGAGGGTATGTATGTTCGTTTGTTTGTAGTATGTATGTTAATTTTTTTGGCACGTGTTACAGCCCAAACGGCTAGACGGATTGTGACATATGATATATCATTAAAATAATTTCAGTATGCAGACCGAGATATAAGGGGAATGGGAGGGGGGGAATAATATTCTCGTCAACCCATTATTGTCCCACTGCTGGGCACGGGTCTTCTCTCAG
>DWNE01007471.1:0-12226 GCA_018249875.1 Cecropterus toxeus | reverse complement strand
GCATCCACCCATTGTTTCAACTGAAATGAAAAAGTAGGCATACTTTAAAATCTAGGTTATTACTATCATGTCCTTGTAGTACCGGCACCAAAATAGGGCTAAGGTATCCCCTGCCTGTCACAAGAGGCGACTAAAAGGGGACTTCCGAGGATGCGGGTGGCAACACTGGGAGCTCGAACCCTCCAGTCAAGTGACCCCGGGAAGGACGGCGGCATGTGTGGTCGCGTGCCTTCGTAAATACCTGAAACAACGGTGAGCGCTTATGCTAACAGGGAAAGAGCCCAAAAAGGGCATTGCGCTTGGAGGACTCTGGTTGCGTTCCGTTGGAGATCCCGGAGTCCTCCACATAGCGCTGAGGACGGCCACCGGGGGGGTTTTAGTGCGGTAAAAATCCGTTCGCCCCTCGGAAAAAAAAGGTTATTACTATCAATTATATTTAGTGACCTTATTTTTATTGATAAGTATTAATAAGGTTACGCGTACAGATTATAAATGAGCATTTTACGTATCTATAATCTGTAGGAAAAATTAAGGGCAATTAAATGAAAACGAATAGTCTGTATTTAAACTAGGGAAAGCTTAATCTAAATAATAATTTATGAAATGCGTTAAAACTCCACTGAATAAATAAATAAAGATACATGAACAGTAATAAATTGAAATTATTTCATATATGTACTCTATTATATCAATGAGCAGTGTTCAGAAACTAACAACATGGTCAGAAAATTAAAATAATGTAAGTTATATGAGGCATGTACATGCAGTTCATCTGATTCTCGGTATTTACAATTAAAAGTCCTTTTTGAACAAAATCAAAGGTTAGAATTAAATAGAAATAGCTCATAATTATAATTATATTAGTGGTGTTACTTACGTTTTATTAAAGAACTCTTCCTACGAGTACGATGACCACAAATATTCACTAATGTTTTCCTTTTAATACCCTGGTTGATAAGTAAGTAGTTCCATCCACCGATTGGCTTTATCATTGCCTTGGAGATAAGATTAACTTATCCAAAATAATCAGTTCCTTTTTTCCGTCATATCGCATAGCACTGGTGATTCATTGAAATTACTTATAATCAATTATTGAAATTTTACTTTTTTTATTTTATTTTAAATAACAAATTCGTTAAACTATGTTGGTAATACAAAATTGCACGTACCTAATACAATGTAATTCAATACCACAATACAGTATTCAATATATATTGAGCTAATGGCACGGAAGTGGATAGTTTCTTATCAAAGGATATTTCATTTATTATAATATAATTATTATTATACGAGTATATTTAATTTATTATATATTTATTTTTACTAGACCCATACATATTGTATGGGAAAATCAGGTTCTCACTTGACTTGCTCACATAGATTTAGTGAGCATATTGAGTATGTCTCAGAATCGGCCAACATCTATTTTTCATACCCATTGGTGATAAGGGTTGTCCACCCTTAACATTTTTTTACTTCGAGAATTCTTTTTAATAGCCATTTTTGTAATTTAATCTTTCTTCATCCCCGGTCGATAACTGATCAATCAATCATCCTTACACACTCACAATAAGTTAGTTATTTTTTGTCTACACTAGAAATTACTTAGAAATATTTTATATGGCAAAACAACGTTTGCCGGGTCAGCTAGTTATTATATAAAATAAATTATTATATGCATATTACGTATCAATTTAGATATTAGTATTCGTTTATTAATACTATTAAAAGTAATCAGTTTGATTCCCAGAAAATGGTTTTATCATCAACCATTTCCAATCTCACGTAGAACAGGACGAAGCTAAAATAATAGCTAAATATTCGCTAATTAGCTTTGAATTAACGGTTTACACATAACAGAGGTATTTATTTTATTTGTTCTACTTACGTAATTACATTATCTAATACAAATAGAGCAAGGTTAGATGTTTGAACAAGATAGACCAGCCTAGTTAATTTAGTGCTGTGGATAAACAAATTTAAAAAGAAAATGATACAATTACAAACACTAACGTAGAATATGTAAGAATTTACTAATTACATCAAAGTGTAAAAATCCTGAAATAATGATCAATTACTGAAGGAAAGTCCTCCCTGTAGTTTCGGATTAGAGTGAAGCTACAGTATCCGCTGCCTGTCGTTAGAGGTGTAAATGGGAGCTCGAAGAACGGTATGTGTGTACGTGTATACCGACGTAAAGACCAGGCGGTACAGTAGGCCCAGCCGCTAATCTGGGTGGAGCCCGACGGGGCGACGCACTCAGAGGTCTCCGGTTGCATTCAGTTGGAGATCCAGAGCTTTATAGCGCCGAGGACGATCACTCGGCGTCGAACACCTTTTGAAGTTTTCCCATTGAACATAAAAAAGTACTGAAGGTAGGTAGTATGTCACATCGCCGGTAAAGATGAAAGTTAGTTTGTATACTTTGTCTTGAAGTTATATTGACCTTAGTATGGCGTACCATTGAGGACTTGCCTATAGGTATATCTTCGAAAGAAAAGTTTTACATCAAATGAAAACTGTAACGATGTAACTCCGGTTCTTACGTAGAAGGTTAACAATAACTCAATAACTTTAAGCGCTTTGTATACTTATTTGAAAACACTTAAAAACTTCCATGAAGCAGGCTAATATTAAACAGTAAAATAAAGATCGTATTACATGCCTGCCTAAAAATAGAAAAATATTCTATTAGGCCGATTGCGGGTAAATTCTAGGCTTGGAGCCTTTGGAGATGATATTTTGTAATTATTTCATAATCATACCGTAAAAGGGTAAGCCTGTATTGGTAGGTACGTATTGGCAACAGTGTTGCCAGGGTTGGAAGTTGGGTTTCGCACCATCCATAGAATAAGCCGATGAAATAAAAGGTTTAAAAAAAAATAAACATGTTTCTTGAATAAGTCGTCGAAACAAATGAACATTCGATATGAAAAAGTATTTGTAAGATTGTAAGTTTAGTGTATCAGTATATAAGTTAATATAAGGTTTAGGTTCTTCGTGAAACTGCTCTAATTTCTGCTATCCCCCATTTTTACTGATCTGGGCTGATTCCTCGCTTACGTCCTCAATTGCATCGCAATTAGGTACCAATTTTTTAAAACACTATGAAATATTATAAAACAGTTAATACTGTCTTAATAACAATTCCTTTGACTATCCTTTGGTGTCGTAATAGAAAATAAACTTCAAGACTAAACTACCTAACTACTAACTAAGAGAAGGGATGAATTTTGTAATAAAATATAAGGTCTAGGCAAAAGTATTTTCGAATTATAATACAAAGGAAACTATTTTTTTTTAGGTACAATTATTTATTTATTTGTAACATGTAGATGCTGTTTTAATCAATGACTTGTTGCCATCTTATGGGTAGTGCCATGATCCCATTCCTGTAGAAATTTTGAGATTTTTGATTAAAAATATCTGACAGGTAGTGTTCATAGTGTTCTTTTGAGGGTAACTTTATGATGGAGCAAGGTCAGGGCTATACGGAGGATCAACACATCCCAGCCAAACTCTCTCTCGTTTTGCTGCATGGCTAAAGATGATTGCATTCTGGCGTTGTCATGGTGCAACACCACGCCCTTCCTATTCACCAACTCCGGCCGGTATTTCCTTAATAGCTTTTTTTAACCTCATCAGTTGCTGACAGTAGAGGTCAGAATCGATTTCACTAGGTTTCTCTCAGTGAGATCATGTGGTACCCAAATGTCAAGTTTCTTCTTGGACCTAGACTTTCCTTAATGACGTAAGAGTGTTTTATGATTAACATCCAGTTCTTCAATGCAATGACGTAGTTACTAATATTTCGATCTTGCTCCATCCCAGACTTGAAATGCTTGAACCACATTTGTGCTACTCTTATTGATACCGCATTAAGTCCGTAAACCGCACAAATTTTATTCGCGGCATTCGTCGCATTTTTACCTTTTTGTAATAAAACTTTAAAATGTACCGAATTTCTTTGTCACATACGTTCATTTTGCTTGCTTGAAAAACAATAGAAAAATGGCGGGAACTAGTTTTGCACGTTCAAAATGTCAACATTAAATGTTATTAAAACCAGCCAGTTACCTATATTCAGTACAGCCAAAGAGGGTTGATTACTAATAATACATTCAAAATACGAAAATATTTTTGCCCCGGCCTATTATAATAGGTAAGTAGTACTAAGTATATTACTTATATAATATTTTACACATTTTACTCGTACGTACCTAAATATTATATTTTAATTAAATATTACCGGTATTGGATATACGGAGTAGTGAATAGTTCACAATGTGGAAACTCGAAGTTTTCTTAAAACAAGCTATGTTTGTCTTCTAGACTTTCAGATATGAACAGCACAAATTCACAAATAGTAATAAAAATAAATAGAGGGAATGCTTAATGAAATAAACTGTGTAGGTAATAAACAGCCTTACGTTTATTTATAATAATATAACAACACACATGTTCGAGTTACTTAACTATTTTTTTTATTGCACATGGTCTGGAAATACATTTACAATATTATATAATTTTTAAGTTTTAAAATTTCTTTTTTTCAGTAAGTTGGTAGATAGGTTTATAGGTTCTTAGACTAATTACAAATATATATCCTTATAAATAAATTAATTATTAAAAAGTAGTAGGTACAATATTTAGTATTTAGGTACAGAACAGCGGCGTAGATACGTAACCAAACTCCAAAGGCCTTGGGACAAAAATTAAAATAGGGCCCAAACTAAAACATCTAGTTTATTTAAACTCCAAATGTTGGAGAAACTTTTCATTAGTTCTATTTATAGTTTGTAAGTCCGAGTCCGAGGGGCCCCCTGAACTTGGGGGCCCCGGGGCACTGCCCCGTATGGTCTTCTGGTAGCTACGCCACTAGCTACAGTAGGTAGATATATAGTTCGCAACAAGAGGTTTATACAGTATAGAGTCGGTGTTAAAAAGCACCATTCCTTCTCTTTCTCGTAAATATAGGAGGCGACTGCAAGACAAAATTCAAGAGATAGGCAGCAGGGTTTCCCGCATGACATTAACGCCCACTGTAATCATAATAACTCGCCTACAAGTAAGTGGCAAGATGTACACCACTTTTATACTTACCTAATACCAACTCTTTTTCATTAACCCATTATGGTCCCACTGCTGGGCACGGGTCTTCTCTCAGAATGAGAGAGTTTTAGGCCATAGTACAAAGTACCTACTTACGTAAGAAATACTAAATATAGTCCTATTTTTACCCGCCTGTATCAGAAGGAGGGTAATGTTTTTAGAGCGTATGTATTTATGTTTTTCTTTTTAAGCACTCGGAGTTTTCGTTTTAATGTTTTAACGCTGTTACTAGTTTATTCATAAAGTGACCTGCACTACACATTGTGAATCTATTAATTATAGTAAGTATTTGTTTCATCATCGCGATATACTCAAATCCATAATTCCGAGAATTAGTTGGCGGCACAGTATACAAAATTGTGGCCACAATACCAACTACTTTGCCGATTTAACTATCTTTTCACACGTAACAACGCCAAATCATAGTTGTATTCACAAGTTTTCCTGTCCAAACCAACTGTGTGACTGATGTCACACATCACAACTATAAACGTTTTCCCTCGTGAAACATCAACTATTCTATCGCAGACTTTTTTTAGTAGCACAACAACTAACACGCAGCTACAAAAAGTGATAGCATGGCTACAACTTTTATTTTTTATTTGACCAGGGATGTTATTGACTGTATGTTATGTCCCGTAACCGAATCTATATATATCCCTATCCGATATAACAGATTAGTAAATAATACTTAAATTTTATTCGGTAGTTATGACTAATTGAATTGACTAATAACTGGTATGACTAATTGTAATAGCACATGATAACAAAAACAAAACCAAGTTAATACCTATTTGTATTTTACGTTTGAAATTCCTTAATAACATATTCGTAACCGAAACTAACAGGTAATAATTGCATATTTGTAACCGTATCCGTAATCTGTATACCTAATGTTAGTCCTATATCCGTAACCGTATCCAGATCCGAAATTTTATATTCATAACATCCTACGAAAATCAAAATTTGTAAACTCACTTAAAGTTCAAAACACTGATTAAAATCAAACTTTGCCGTAAAGCATATTATAAAATTTCTGATTACATAAAAGACAAAGCAGCTTGTAAATGAGCAATAGTATATATTTCATTGGTTAATTGATTGTTAAAGTGTATCGTATCTTGACAAACAAGCCTCATGTTTTGTTAAATTTAAGGCAAAATACTGGAGCTATATTTATTGCAATGTAAAAAACGAATTGTTAAAAAAAAAGATAATATACAAGTAAAAAAGACAAACCTGCTGAGTTTCTTGCCGGATCTTCTCAGTTGTGGCCATGTTCCGATCCGGTGGTAGTGTAAGAAAAAATATTGTAACTGACAATTTGTAAGTGCCCCCGTAGGCCTATGCAAAATAAAGATTTCCTATTATCTGATTCCTGATATCTATGGCTGAAGTGCGTGTAAAGTGATACTATGGATCTGAGAATTATCCCGATAATGTATTCATTATTATCATTATACATTGAAGATTAATTATATACAAAAATAACTATATTAACAACATATATATAACACTTTTATACATATTCATATCACAATACGGGTAATATAGGCGCCGCTAGTCGACGAGGGGAGGGTAGTTATCCCTTTGACGATGCTATACAGTAAAAATCTAATTTATAATGTTTTTATGCATCTTTAGAATGGAACAGCTAGCCTCCCGCTCCCCTCTGAACACCCATGACAGGTAACTGAAGTAAATAATAACTGTTTTCTGTTAATAACTGCTTATTTACACGAACGACGTAAGCTGTTAAAAGTGTACGTGTAATAACATATTTACATGGCTTCATTACAGAACCTTAATTAACATGGAAATTAGCTATTGATATTGTATGTTTTTTTACTTTGTATGTATGTATATGTTTACACATTAAAAGCAATCACTTATGCAAGTACTAGGACCTATAATCCAAATGAATAGATATAACACAATAATAGAATTTATACAAATGACATGAATTTTATAATTTACACAAATGACATGAGTTTACTACGACTGCGTTACGTTATGTTTTGCATTGGTAATTAATTCGACAATGTGATAACTGGGTTCAAAAAATAGATTTAATTTTTTTTATTATATAATATAACACACTATTATTGCATTGTGAAAAAGAAATGTTATTGTAACTGATATTTCCGTAGGCAAATGCAAAATAAAGACATTTTATTTCATTAAACTATTTGAACCCTGACAAATGCACCTATTGAAGATGCGTAAAGAAAAATATGTCCCTATGTAAGGTTTAAGAATAAAGAAAATATTTTTATTACAGCTCCTTATCATTATAGCAGTGCATAAGTGTATTTTCAAAAAAGATTTTTTTCAAAAAAGAGGACCGAAGCCTAATTAAGATCTGAGATTGTTTGAGCAATTCCTTCTAAAGGCATTTATGGGCTCTATTGTCACCTTTGGCAGCAAATTTTAGCTAGTTAGCGAAACCTGTTTTTAAAATTTATCTATAAGGAGGTGGTTGCTGGTAGACGATGGGTGGTGGTTGCGCAGGTGCGGTGACCACATGGTGGTGATGCACCACACTCGGTGGTGGTGGGTCTGAGCAGCAGTCGCAGCAGAGACATGGGATGCAACAGCAGCAACACGGACGACACGAGATGTTACAACCCATCCTGGAATGTAGAGAAGATCGAGTAAGACTTAATGAAATTCAATTAATAAATAAACGTGGAGTGTGCATTGATTTGTAGTGTTAGCTTATTTCTTTCGTCCCTCAATCTATGAACTCAAGGATAGAATCATATGTACATCTAGCTTTTTTATAGATTATTGTTGTTTTTAAAGGAATTAGTTGTCGATCACTTGCTTTAAATACAAAGGAAAACATCGTAAGGAAATTTGTAAGCCTGTATTCTTATTCTTAAGAAGTTCGCACTTATACAGCGTCGTGGAACAGCGTACTGCCTAAATCTCCAATTTTAAGACCCGTGTCGTTTAGTTGTGGGGAGAGACTAATAAGATGTTTGCAACCAAAGCATATATCTATTAATGTAGTAAGTTCATCATATCTTATAGTATGATTTTTTAGTAAAATAGATACTAATACTTACTACTTGTTCACACCAAACGTATTATTAGCCGCCGACTGTGACCTAGCGAGACCTAGTTTCTTGCTCTTCTACTTAACTGACATTTAGTCTATGTTCATGCCAAACCTACAATACGCTACGCGTAGTCTAGAAAGATTTTTTTTTTTAATATCAGGTGATCAAAGGTCACCAATAAGTCGCCTTTTAACATCTAGGTGATATAATCTGAGCGACCAAAGTGGAATACAACGCTGTATTATACGAAGTTGGTAATATATTATGTACATGGAATGATGATGGAATTTAATCTCATAAAAAAATGTTTTCACATTCACTTATCTTACAAATAGTAGGTAAATTTCATTAAACCTTACACTCACAATTTCTTGAAGTGATATTACTACTCACTACATGTTAGTGATCGAAGGTTAATACGCATTTCCCTGAAAGATTATTAGGTTACAAGCATGAGTAAGTACTATAGATAAATTCCAAATAAAATAATAAAAAATACTATAAATTAAAGATATCTGGAACAAATAAAATAATCTACTTGAATCATAAAGATATCTAAATAGTGCTAATACATTTAGCGCTGTAACTGAATTGTTACGAGGACGCGGCGAATGGTTAAATCAATTTAATAAACACCGTTTTAACAAAGCAGATTTTATACTTTTTACATTCCATAAACAACGAGGACAATGAATTGGTTAACACGAATTTTACAAGCGAAATCATAAGGAAAAAAGAAAATGAAACTTGTAATCAATACAATAAATAATTGCAATATATTGAGTATTGTGCAAATACTCACGTATTGTAACAATAGTATATAATTGACTTATACTTAATATATCACAATCTTTATTTGCAGTCCACAGGAATGTGATGTGCAGGTGTCAAACCCAATGATTCCAATATCTACCTCCGATCGAATGAATCACGGTTGTTAAAAACATGTGTCCATGTTACTTATCTTCGGTAGATAATTAACTAATCATTAAGCGTGTAATGTAAGCTGTTAAAACTCAGTTGGCGTGGTCGTCCATAGGACTTACCTTAACTATGAGATATTTCATCTATACTGCGGGTAGTTAGGATATCCCGGTTGAGGGTAGGCCCCAGGTGGGGGCGGGTACGCTCCAGGTGGCGGCGGGTAGCCTCCGGGCGGTGGTGGGTACGGGTATCCGCCGGGTGGCGGGGGCTGCTCCACGACTATAGGCGGATGATGAACATGGACCGTTTGTGGAGGTTGCTGCTGCTGTCCACACGCGTTGGGACACAAGCACGGCACCAGACAACAAGCGCTTAGCGCCAAGCAGCATGGATTGCAGCACACGTCGCAATCCCCACAATCCAATGAGAAGCAGATACCCATCTTATATACGTCTTCTGCTAAAACGAACAAGGGCGAATATGACTTTCAGCCCTGATAGCACCTTATCGAACTAAGTATATAGATATTAGTATGTAGACTTAAACAGGATAATTGTACTGCTTGAAAATAATAACATGAATCATAGCAAAGTCGTTCTTGCTACTGACTCAATATGGCTGAACTCTAATTTGTATCTCCTCGCTATGTCGACGCCATTTTTATTTTATCTACTGATAACAGATAACTTTTTATCTAATGATAATAGGTACTTACATGTAATTCTTTATATGTTAAAACAAAACAAAGCCCAAACACAAAATTTTTAGGCATTCGTATTATGGTACTCATATAGTTAGATAAAATGTTAGTGGTATTAGGATAAATATGTTATTTGTAATTACAGTACGTAATAAAGTTTTATAGATTTAAATAATAAGATAGGTACAAGTAGCTATGTATTTCTGTAAAAATAGTGCGCAGAAGTGTTATCACGCTGGCACTATACGTACCGGTCTTCTTTGTTAACGACTTTTCAAAAAAGAAAAAATGTTCTGCTTTATTCGGCTTTGTTTTATGTTTTTCTACCATTTTTGCAACATAAGTAACATATATACAAAGTATGATTTCATATGTTATCATTTAACCCACTATCAAATCGGTAGAAGGCTAGTTAAAATGAGTCACAAAAGCGTTGTCAAGCGTCACAAAAGTCACATGGTGTGAAAAACTTAGCCCTTATGTATATATATATATATTTGTTTTAATAAAAACATACGTACTACTCGCTTATTTTTAACCCACTTCCCAAAGGCAGAGAGGTTTTCTATTCGTCACGTATTTTTTTTTATAAAACATTTAGATACACCTAGTAATAGGAAAAAATGTATGGCGATGGTACGCTATACATCTTTTGTCATGTCATGGGGGTCAATGAAGTGTGACATGGTGTGACAAGGGGTGAGGAGAGGATCTAAATTTCGTAACGTTACATTTCAAATATATGTAATAAAATCTCATATATGATTTCAGAACTGCGTTGTTAATTTAATATTGAATATGTGTAAGATTGAAAATGTGACATCACACTAGGAGAGAGGGGGTCTAACAAATGTGACCAGCTGTGACAATGATAGGGGGAGGGGACAAAATGTCGGAAAATTGCTAAAATGTATTTTATCGATAGCCTGTTTCAAGCACATAGATTTGAAATGGTTTTCCACTTTTATTGTTTTTTTAAATATTATTAAACTTTCATAAATTAGTCTAGGTACAAATAATATTCTAATTTTACATGTATGTATGTCGAAAGTTTAAAATTCGTTTTACAATACTTATTCAAAAATATATCGTTTTAAAATATTTTCTGTCGCTAGATAGGAGCTCTAGAATGATAAAACAAGTCAGAAAATAAACAATGCAAGTGCAACGCGAGACTATAACATCCATATATCAGGAGGCATCACATGATCTTGATATTTCACTATTTTATTAAGTTAGTGGACGACCAGAGTGTTAGAAAGCAGAAAGCAGTCAGTAGCTACATATTAAAACTATTTAAAACTATGTTACCTTGCTTTATCCAAACGAGTGTCGTTGCAAAAAAAACAATAAAATTCAAGTACAACTGTTCAACTTGACGTCCTTATCACAATACCAAAGGAAACAAAAACTGAGTCCGATCATTCGTAGCGGTTTGTCATCGGGAAATTCGTGTGACGTGCGCGCGCGCAGCTGGCTGTGACTAGTCGTTTCGCATCCGCTACCCACAGAACACTAATTCAATGTAGTGAATGAAAAAGACAGAAAACATTCGCTCACTGGTATAGTTTTGAAGGCTACGTAGTTCGGAAAAGGAGAGTGAACTCCGCGCCAACCTTATGACAAAACACAAAAAATCATCACCAACAAAGCTGTTTACTTTTATCATTTATAGACACCTACGCGTCATAACTTGTTAGCCGTTTATTATATTATCAGTTATTAGAAATCTTACTTAAATACGATATAGAGATCAATGATTGTCTTTAGTGACTCATACAACTTAGGTTAGATGGGGTAATACTGTATTAAATCAATTGCACGCTCATTTGGCAGTATTGTTTTTAATTACTTACTACGTAAGTAGCAGTATTAGTACTGTTTGACTCAGGCTCTCTTATAACAGATATTATTGCATCGAAATTTCATTGATGTTTAAAATAAGTTTGACTATTTTTCTTTAATATTTCCTATACCGTATCCACGAATATTCATAGATTTTTCCTATTTGTTACGACAAGATATATAATTTTATTTACCAAATATTTTTATTACTACAGCTTGCAATGTAAATATAATTTTGGGCCTCATGAAGCATTTACTCGTTAGCTTTAAAAAATAAGGAAGGTGTTGAATGTACCTAAGCGGTTACGGTTAGTGCACACGGAAGGTCGTATTGCATAGATTTTTTTAAGAACCGGTCAGTAGAATTGGTGAATATTACCCACTATAAATAAAAAACCTACGATTCGTAAAATACTTATTTAAAAAGAACAAATAATAGATACGTATTGAGGTACCATTTCACATACTAGTAATTTATCAGTATCAGTAGTAGGCTACTATTAGTGGTAGTAGTACCTACTACTACCACTAATAGTAGCCTACTAACACACATAATTTTAAATAGCCTAGCGCGTTCAAC
>DWNE01007470.1:0-12226 GCA_018249875.1 Cecropterus toxeus | reverse complement strand
ATACAGCCTGGTACCTAGACAGACAGACAGAGAGACATAAACCGTGAACAGCGATGATTTGAGTTTTAGTAATAGGGTCCCGTTTTTACTCTTTGAGCACGGAACCCTACAAATGTAATTTATAATTTTAAGCGCTTCGTAGTAGTGCATACAAAATAGATTGACTTCATTTTACTTTATAATTAACTCGTGTTCATCCAGTGTTCGAAATTCGTCTATAACAAAAACGTAAGAATTTGCATTGGAAACACAATGTTATTTATATTTATAAAGTCGCGATGAAACAAGATTAAATGAAGCTAAACAAGTTTCTTTCCTAATTTTGAAGAATCTCACGTGCGATGTAGTTTCGAGACAATTCACACGTGTGATTAGTCAGGTCGAGAGAAATCTCTATTAATAATTTTATAACTAAAGAAAGACGAAAGTCAGTTTTGAAACAAAAGTCAATAAGATACTGAACTGCTTTGTCTTTCCTTGTCTATTTAAATACATCTTTAAGAAGTGCTATTAATTTTTATAGGGTTTAATATAACTCAAAAGTGCATTTAATAGTCTTATCGTGGTGCACCCTATGCCCCCATTCAGGATGTTTATTTAACTAGTAACTGGGCCGCAAATCAAAATCCAATTTATTGTAATGATATCTGCTAATGTTCACTTTATGTGTACGTTTATTTACATAATACGAATATAAACGGTTTATCATTCACTGATACGAGCCGTACACGACTCTTGAAACTGTGACTAATGAATGATATAAAGGTTAGTGGGGCAGCACGGTGGCAGCGACCAACAAAAGGGCAAATTAAACGGGTTTATAAACCAGTATTTTTCAATTTAATTTTATAACTACTTAAACAGTAGTAATTACGGCTCAGAAAGATATGAGGCGACCATCTTAGTCCTCGGGCTGCCCCCGCATCTGTGATGGAATATGGATAGAATCCCCGTTCTACATGAAGTTGCTTTCAGATGGCCATGGCTGGCCATAACCACTTACCAACAGGTGGGCTGGATGCTCGTTTGTTACTTCTTTCTTTTAAAAAAACATTCATTTTGATATCATTTTCAATTGCATTATAATGATGCACTTTATATAAATGTAGATTCGCACACCACTTTTTCACAATAATAAAATTTATGAAGTAGGTACTTTACTATGTCGACTCGTGAAGTTTAAATCCGCATTAAATTATACTTTATTTACAACTAGGTTGTACCCGTGACTTTGCGACGACTTTGTTTTTTGCATAGATATGTATATTTCAAAATTTGACGATCCGTGGCACGGAACGCTCACTGTACTGGTTTAAAAGTGAAACATAAGGGATTCAGGCGTAATCCCCGTCCAGATAGATTTCTAAATATTTAATTATAGTTTTCTCTTTCGGGTTTGAGTGTTTACGTATTCGTCATTTTATGTCTGCGCGGTACGCATGACTCAGGAATTATGCAAGTGTCTTGGTCTGTGTGCATAAAAAGCGCTATTATTATTATTTGTGGATCCACAATGTGGGAATAATTTTATGTAATGAATTTAATAAGCTGTATCAAATAGTTTAACTTAAGAAATGTTTTAGGTAAATAACAACAATTATGTCTTATTACCCCCTCGCGATCATCCTTTTATTATATGCAGGAAGCATAGGGTGCACAAATAAATTGTTACAAAGTTCAGAGGTACCATTACCTTGTTAATGGAATTTATCAAGAGTTTAAAGTTCACAGCCCTCAAAGGTTTAATATAATACACGCTTGAATATTTGCCCAAAGCTATCATGAAGAACGGAACGAACGGACAAACAAAAGTATAATAAATTATGTACATATTATTTGAATGATAAGATATTTCAATTCGCAATCTGCCATTTACAAGAGCAATGTATCGTTGATCCATTTTCATTCTGAAATTCCAAACTACGCATTGGCCCCAATAATGAGTCATGGTTACTGTAAAGTTAATATTTTTGTGCGACGAGTTTTAGATTCGTAATTTGCAACAAGGGTACAAGCGCGGCCTTTATTTTGTCTGTGGTAGGTAGCGACTAGCACAGATAAGGCACGCAGAGACATCGTGGTGGATATTTGAACGCTATTCATCTTTAACTAGGTGAATGCGTAGCAAATACATCCACAAATAACATTAGTACAAAATTCAGACCAAATAAACTCTATACGATATTTTGTGTTATGATATCGAATCACGTGACCGCTGCGATAAAAAGATTGCATTGCACGTTTTTGTGACTACAATTACGTAATAAATATGGACGTTTTTATAACATTAAATATTGGAGGAAGCTTTTGTGACCTTGCTTCAAATCAGTACTCGCGGGCGCGACAACGCGGAAGGCACCGGCGGTGCGGTTAGGTTAGGCGGTGCCTCGCCTGCTCGGTGACATGTCATGTATAAATAAAATAACGCAAATATTCATAAAAATACCTGATGATTTTTAAATGTTATCGTATATACTCAATTTATCGTTGAATTATTTAAATATTTTTTTACTGTAAATTACTAGGAGTCTACTAATATCTATGTATACTACCTTGGTAAAGTCAGGGACATTTTTGCACGCGTTACATATTTTGGACTCGATAGTCTTCTTTATTGCGGATAATTCTTATTTACGCTGAAGTCATGAAAATGTAGCTGGTAATATGTTGCACATAGTTTTAAAAAATAATAAAATCTTTAATCTCTTCTTTTTAAATAAAAGTTATGTGCATTAAGAGAACCAATTATGCAGGTGAATAAACCGCGGTCTTTTATACTTAGCGAATTTTTTTACCATCATTTATAATAATCTTTAATAGCAAACGTACATGAGTACTGCGCAAAAAGATAAATCGGAATAAATTACTTAAGAGTACGTTGACATTTTGTTTAAAAAGCGTGCGGGATGATGAGAGGTTAAGATTTGATCACTTCGGCCAAGTGCCAGTAGGACTCACGCACGACGGGTTCCGTACCATTATCTAGAAAAAAATATATAAATATATATACGTGACGAATAGATAACCTCTCTTCCTTTGGGAAGTCGGTTAAAAATACGGAAAAACGCGTTTGTTGTATGGGAGCCCCCTTAAGTATTTATTTTATTCTATATATTTGTTATTGAAGCGACAACAGAAATACATCATCTGAGAAAATTTAATCTATCTAGCTATCACAATTCATGAGATACAGCCTGGTGACAGACAGACGAACAGCGGAGTCTTAGTAATAGGGCTCCGTTTTAACCTATGGATTCAGAACCCTAAAAAGCGTTCGAGACATCAGTAGTGAGCAGTGTGTCACGTTGTTATCGCGGATGGATTAAGGGCAAGGCCAGCGGGTTACGGACGGCACCTAATGCTCGCTAATAACTTTACAATTTCCTGGTAATTGTTGCCGTACGGACCAGCAAATTAAACAAAGCGAACGACCATCGCTCCATTGTGTGGTAATTTCACTGTTCCGGCTATTTGTGCTTGTAGAGGTTAGGGCGTTTTCAGTTGAAATTTTACTAGGAACTGGTCTATTTGATTATCGCACCGCCGATCTCAATTTTGTTATTTTTGATATAGTAGCTGCAGCTCCAATGTTATGTACATATATTTATCTATGATAATTAAGATAACATTTATAAAAATTATGCGCATTTTCTGTTACTACGAATGGGTGGAAAAATCTAAAGCATCTGTGGTATTTCAAATCTTTTGCTAGATAAATTACACTTGGCTCTGATGATATTTTTTCTGGTGCTTGTCTCACCATTAATATGAAGACTTTGACATCAAGTTGTAACCAGACAGCTAAAGCTCAGAAAAATGTATTGAATCTTGCCTGGACAATTTTACATTGTCAAAGAAGCCGGAGATAAATACTTTGAGTGGCTAAAGCAACAACACTCATTAATTTTCTATTATATTTTGTTTCGTGAGTTTTTTTATTTCATATTTGTAGTTTAATTTCGTCGAAGTAGAAATATTTATAAAGGTTAAATGATAAGAAGTTTCCTTTTTTAACGTATCATATGCTTCGTCAAATGGGGTAAAATTGAGATTGAAAGTTTATATTATTGCTCACGCGTACAAAGTCCTGATTTCAGCTTAAATTAGAATTAAACCGTGTATAAGGTCATGTAAATAAATCTGCGAGTGTAAGAACAAATAAAGACAAAAATTAATATAATCACATTGGCTACAATTTGCTTATGACGAAGCACGCGGTAATGATCCGTTGCCAGTTAACAGCGCACGTGAGGGATATAAGGCAAAGGAAGTTCATATACCTATTTGTGGAGTATTTGAAGGATAATCTAGTATTTATGTAAATAACACAAAACCTTAACAAAATCTGACAAGTAGCGTTATCATAGTTGACTACTGGAACATCTTTTTATCCGACTGCGCCAGAAAGAGGATAATGTATTTCGAACGTATACGTACACGTACGTAATATATGACTATGCTAATACAAACAAATATATATAAAAATTAGATGGTGTGTATCTTTGTTTGTTCAAACATGCAAGGATTGCCCGATTTACATGAAATTTTTCATAGATGTAGCTTTTTCAACTGGTCAACTTATAGGCTGCCTTTGATTTAAATAATTTGCACTATTTAAAGATGGCGACTATTTTTTTGTCCCGTAGCGAAGCACGAGTATTTTAGCTGGTATATAATAAAACCGTGACCAAATCCGATTTAATCGCTGTTTAAATTAATAATCATATTTTTTACAAGTCTGTGAGCCTACCTCCATAACGACGTAGACGTACGCGGGACTGTCCATACAGTCGTGCATGGCAACGAGGTTTGTGTGGTGAAGCGCCGTCAGCTCGCGTAGAATCTTGATCTCTTTCACCAGGATCTCCGAAGCCTTTTGGATACCCTTCTTCGTCACCACTTTCACGGCAACAGACTGGGACGGGTTCTGTTTATAAAAAATAAAAAAGTTAGATATTTTTCGTTTAAGTTCGTTTTAAGTTCGTGCCTTTCTACGTAGAGTAACTGCGGTTGCATTCTAGAGGAATAATAAAATTGTATTTTCATAATCTATACTTCTATATTAATATTACAAAGTAGTAGAGTTTTTTTGGTTGAACACGCTAATCTCAGGAACTACTGGTTCGTATTGAAAAAATATTTTTGTTTTGAATAGTAAATTTATCGTGGAAGGCGTTATGCTATATTGCATCATGTTATGTTTGTTAGTTTTAATAGATTGTTATCTAATAAACGCGGGTGAAACTGCGTGGCACAGCTAGTATATAATATAGTTTTGTAATCTATCAATCCACTCCTATTCTATTGGTCTTAAGAAGTGTGATTTAGGAACAATATAAAATTGTAACATAATAAAATTACTATTGTATGAAGGGACCTTCACTTACAAATAATGTAATTATAATAAGATCTTATCTTTATTATTTCTTAATGACTTATGTTGCAGCATGTTTAATGTCGCGTAAAGTTAATTTGTAACTTTAAAAATCTTGTATTAATATGTGTAATGTAAAATTAAAAACTTAAAATTATAAGTAAATAATTCACTACGTTATTTGTATTATGCTAATTTACTGGCGTAAAAATTAAATTGCCATATAATTGAACTGGCGAAGAATAGCGAAAATTCTTATTTTACATGAAAGAGGTGCTGTTGAATGAAGCACTGCAATCTTCGAGCGGACGGCAACCAGCTGTTGGCCTCGTGCTAACGGATTAGCTATAAGGGCTCTGACGTAAAATGTTATTTTTATAATTCGTTATGTTGCTGGCGTGACGTCAAATTGTCAATATAACACATTTTTATAAAATTGTATACGTAAGACACGTTTTATAAATAAATACCCTGTTCAGTATACTACCGGTTTCACATGTTACATTTTGTATAGGATTTTCAAATCTTGTAGCCCATATGATTGGTCGTCAATGCATCTTTGTGAATTTTTATTTACCTATTTAATTAAATGAATGTATCCGTCTATCAGATCTTTGAGGTTCACAACTCTGAATAGAGGCCAAAATAGAAAGAGTTTTCTGAATAGAGAACAGAGGCCAAGTCTCTGTGCATGGCACTTGTGTTTATGACCGGTATGGGTGTCGATGTGACATGGAAAAATGCTGCTGGCAATTTCCTGAATTTAGTCCCTAAGTCGCTTCTTACGACATCCACGAAATGAGAGGCAGAAGCGGTATACAAAACAGACATTACACGAAACATTCAACAATAAATAGATACTAGTTATAAAATAAATTGGCGAATTAGATATCTATTCGGCCAGGAATAAATATCGGAACCCGCTTTAAGACACTCCGGCGTAAGAATTGTTTTTTTAGTTTGAGAAGTTAAAAAAAAATCAATAAACTAGTTTTAATATTAATTACTTCCTTTCCTCCTTCAAATAACAATATATTATATCAGCTACCTAAAGAGAGTCTACCTACATATGTCTTGATTTTTTGTCCTTTCCGCTCTAAAGGTTGACTGTCAATGAACTGTAAGACACTAAACCACTTGCTGTATAAGATTGGATCTGTTTTGTGTTTGACTGCCATTCGTAATGTATATGTATAAAAACATATCGTATTTCTTGTTATACTAAAAAAATAGACTTGTTAAATCAGCATATCGCTTTGAGTGTGGAACGAGTGGTGTGTTACTTGAGTTTGTAAAAACGTTTAGATTATTGACAACGAATTTTGTTATAACTAACTCAAAGTGGAATCAAGTCATTATGAATTGTTTAGCAAGAAATGTATTTTTTATTATTATTAAAAAATGTGAAATTTAAATTTAATAAGGATGTCTTGATAAAAACGTAATTTAAAATTTACGATGAGAGTCATATTTACACCTAATAACAAATAAAGATATGTTAATTAGGGCATTTTGAAGGTTAATGTATAATTTACGTATTTGTTTTGGTTTTACTGAAACAAGAACCAATGCTAAAAATGATTACGTCAGATCACGTATTTGGTAAACAGTTAAAATTAATGAACGGCAATATATATTTGTACTGTATAAAGTGTCTGATTAAAGTTAATTATCCAAAAAAAATGGAATGAAGCAGCAATTCTGTGGACAGTAGATATTAATCTTTTATTATTTGATTGTTCAATGGTGAGACCAGTTTTAGAGACAGGCGTATTTTGACCTCGAATATTACCGAAATAATATTAGTTAGTGAGAGTACTACGATTGAAATCTGGGAGCCTAAAGAGTACTACAATTAGGAGTATCTACTATTAGGAGTACTACGATTAGGATTACGAGTACCTACTACGATTAGGAGTACGATTACGAGTACTACGGCTTAAAGAAATCTAGGAGTAATTTGAAGAAATTCATACACGAATCAATAAGTTACTTTTATACGACTGCGTCAGAAGGAGAGTAATGTTTTTCAAGCATTTATATGTAAATATATTTAGACAAAAACAAATATGTTTTTGTCTAAATATATTTACATATAAATGCTAAACATATTTACAAAAAAAATGAAACATTATAAAAACAAAATACTCGACTGCAAATTTCAGTTTTAGCTGTTGGCTTATTTTCATAATAATTTCTGTTCTACAGACGCGAGACGAGTCGTTGCAATGTAGCCTATATGGAACAAGTGCATAAAGTTTAATTGTCTCGTGTAAAATGATAACGTGCACAATGCGTTGCATAAGGCCGTCTCAGGTGGGCGAATGGGTGCGCAAGGTCTACGTGTCTTCAATCTCATCGCAATCGCGTGCGGACTTCCAATTGGGTGTGTCTATTTTAATCATCATAGATCTGTACACGTAATAAAATATCGCTTTTATTTTTGTGCTATGCTCAAATGTGTTGCAGTTGTTACTGAAACAATTATTTTTACATAGCATTTTAATAATATAATAATTACTATGGCAATCACTGGCGAATCGAAGAGGTGGGGCTACAGGCTCAAGCCTCTTTCCCCATCCACGTATAAGTACTTAAGTTAATCCATCGCTTTGAAGGGGATGGCGTAATTTCAGAAGTAGTAGGACCCCAGACTTAGTTTAATAGACGAAGGAGTCCTCGATAAAAGAAGACCATTATTTTTTTTCTCGTCATTCGGTCTGCGTCATCAATTTCCTCTAGGCAAGTCAACCCAATTAAAGCCCAGTTGGTAACTAGAAAAAAAGGCTAAGTGGAAGTCGGACTCACGCACGAAGGGTTCTGTACATATCTATACAAAACGCCAAAAAAAAACAAATCTGCTAGATTCAGTAAGACACATTGGAATCAAAATAATGTGCGCCCTAATACAGTCAGAAGCTAGGTAGGAATCCTACAGTAATCTTGTGAATGAGCCAAATGACAAATCATTTTATGAATACTAATTTTATTAAAGTTAAAGAGACGTACTTATTTTATAGATTAAGAAGAAACTAGCAGTAATAACAGACCTACTTGAAACATGTTTTAGAAAGCTTTAAAACTTTTGATATAGTCGATATATAATACAAAAATTACACGTCGTATTAGATACGCGTATCGTCTGTGATTACAAGTGACAGCAGCTTTAATGCGTTGGTATCGGTAATGGCGAGCAGTGAACGAGAGCGACAAGACACTTTCTCTGTTCATTGTTTTACTTCTATTTTTTAATTTCACCCGATTAGTGTAGAAAATTGCTATTGGTATAAAAATAAAATATACCAGAACAGATAATAACAATAACGAATTCTACTAGCCCAGCACTAAGGCAGCCACCACTTTTCCCTGTGCGGTGGCTGCCTTCGAGACACAAAGACGATTTCTTCAATGTTTTTTACCTCTCCAGAATTGGATGTTTTTCTGCGTCATTGGTATTGGTAGTTGGTAAAAATAACTTTACCAGAACCAATAATACCAATATCAATTTCTACTATCATAGCCCTACACTAGAATTTGGGTGTTGTGGATACCTTGAACACACAAAGACGATTTCTTGAACGCCTTCTACACTCATAGCTCCAGGATAGGATTTTTTTCTTGTACTACGTTCCTGGTACCACGGATAAACAAACACTCCAACCTCAGGATAGAAAATTGAATTCATCATTCAATCTGTCTGACCGGAGATGGAACCCACTGCGCGCTAGGCCGGTATGGGGACCGCTCCGCCACGCGGGTTGTTCTCTACATTTAAAACGTTTTATACGTTAGAATATAATTATTACTGCTATACGGTGAAGGAAAACATCATGAGAAAACATGCACATTTGAGTTCTCTAAAAAAAAAGTGTTCTGAAAGGTGTGTGAAGTCTACCAATTCGCACTTGGCCAGCGCGGTGGACTATGGCCTAAAACTCTGTGATTCTGAGAGAATGACCTGAGCCCAGCAGTGGGACAATAATGGGTTGACGATGATGATACGTGAAATCATTGTTATAAGTAATGTTGATAAAACAAGGCTAATAATAATGAAGCAAACAATAAATAAACAAACTATAAAATATGTCAAAAGGGAACTTGATAACACCAACAATCACGTACAAGCATTAAATCATTGTCCTGACATAGGAATAATACCCACATAGTTTCATTACACTCAATCCTAAGAACCAATTTAGAGCGATAATTATGAGACATAATTGCGAATGAAAACAGAAACGTTCAATAAAAAGAGAATCATTAAAGTGATATCATTTTTTATTTTTTCGCAAGTAAATAACGCTTACTATACTCATATCCTCCGGATTTTCTTCTGTATCGTGGGTTCTATGGATGGACACACAAAAAGACAAATGCACAAACGCCCTGGCCCAGAGCAGAAATCCCAATTCATCATTCAGATGTCTTTTAGATCGGGGATCGAACTCTGAGTCCACTGCGTGCAAGTAAGACCACTACGGTGACCGCTTCGCCGCGCGGGTCATCACTATTGTATTTTATTAGATTTTTCATTCATGTCAAAATGCGTATTTACTGGTCTCCTATCGTTCGCATTAAAGATAAAATTCTATCTTCCGGTTTGTACATCATAATTGATCTGCGAATTTAATCAACATCGGCCGTAGTAGCAAGTTGGATTCTATTGCATCTTCCGTGCTACGGAGGACTCGTCATCTGTGGTGTCAGACACAAAGTGTTATCGTAGGCCTTGTAGACGCTTTGTGGCATGAATTGACTAGTATTCCGTGCTACCTTTCCAATCCACAATAGAGCAATGCGGTGAAATATACTCCATGCTTCCCCTAGCTTTGGGAGTGTAAATCAAGAACACTTGCAGCTAATTATTTCAGTATTTAGTTTTGTATCGTTGAATTGTTTGCAACAATTAAGGCACGCGCATAAATTTGCACAAATGTATTCTCATGCTTGTGGTTTATGGATAAGAGCATATCAATGTAGGTATGTCACCAATGAATTAAACGCTTAACTTACACATCGATTTGAAGGAAAAAACGAAAGAAACGTGAGAGATACATAGGTGAATGTGATATAATATTTTTATTTTTTAGTGCTTACTTCCTTAAAACATGACTTAATAACGATTCAACAATTTGCTACGGTAACTGATATTTAATTCGCAATAAAATAATATAGATTTTGTAACAAAGACGTCAATGCAACGCAGCTTACTATTTATTGTCGGTACACTTAGTACAGAAGCGATTGAGATTACGCAGACAGGCATAAATTTAACCGAAGCGGCGCGGCGCTGAATGTTATTGCAACAGTTAGCCGAAGGATATTTTGGCTTGGTGTTGATTTGCTTTTGTCCAGAGCAGGCTCGGTGCTGAGTCGCTCTGGGCTAATGTTAGCCCGCCCTACATTCCGTAGGCTCATGAGACCAACGATTACCGCTTGACCTGATTTCAACACAGATCCGTGTCGGGATCACTGCAAGATATTATAATGAATTATGATTACTATCAAAATGTCTGATGTAATCTTTACGTAAATTAATATATTTGCATGGACGTATTAATAGCGGTTATAAAGAAAAGGGATGTAGAGTTTGTAGTGCTTAGTACCCAGGACCGTTTTTAATAAAGCCAGGCAATCGCACATTCAGTACACCTGATTTTAAGACTCAAAGTGGCAAGTACCGCCTACCGTTGCATCACTCGGAGTGTTGCCAATGCGCTGTCGGCCTTCCGATACTATAATTATGGTATAATATTAATGTGTATAGCTATAGGTATAATTCAACACATTGTGTTGAGTTGTGTTAAAAGTATCATGTCTATATTATTGTTACTGTTTTACTGTACTTGCATCTTAGCTCATATATTTGACACAAATTGAGAGTAGCACTAGTTGCTAAAAATATTCAATTCCCTTCAATTTAAAATTCCAGAAAATTCTAAGATACCACTAGCAACCTGGATAAATTGTTTTGGCCATTACCGAGTTAGTGGGTAATAATAATAATGTTTCAGGTCGGTTTAATATTGCGTGTGTGAGATGTTATCCCGCTTGATATTTAGCGGCGAGCATGACACGTGCCCAGCGCCCTTGGGAAGCACGGTGCGTGACGTATTGTGCGGCGTCGCCTTGTCCCGCAGCGTCGGTCCCACACAATGCTTTGAAACTATACCCGCGACTAGTCGAAATATGAGACCTCAAAATACTATGCCGACGAGTACATCGAAATGACGTCATTGTAGTCAAATGAAGCCTTAACAACTTATATGACGAGCAAACTAAACAAGAATATATGTTAATTATTAAATTATTAATTGGAAGGTGGTGAACGAGTATCGTTAGACTCGATACCGCACCTAAATCCAGCGTGAAGAGTTTCCAATGTTTCAGTGGAAGGGTGTGGTTGCCGGCTCACTTTCTTATGAGGCGACCATCTTAATTCTTATCTTAATTCTCCGGAGTAGCAACCGTTCTGTAATAGAACCCCTGTTCTATACGAAGTTGCTTACAGATAGATGTCCATGGGTGTCGGTCACTATTTACCATCAGGTGGATTTCATGCTCGTTTGCTTTTCTAGTCTTATATAAAAAGAAAAAATATTCAGAAGTAGAAAACAAAATATGTAGGAATACAAAGGAGATCCTAGGTTAACAGTTGTCCATTGTTTAAATAGTATTTTTAAGCCTTTGTAAGTATATTGATATTCAATATGGTGATAAAAGCAAAGATAAGAGCTACAAATTTCACAACATAACTGCAATACGACGACCCGCGTGGCCGAGCGGTTACCATACCGGTCTGACGCGCAGTGGGTCCCGGGTTCGATTCCCGGCTAGACAGAAATATGAATG